>KK119213.1:243340-266627 GCA_000611955.2 Stegodyphus mimosarum | reverse complement strand
GTTCTGGAAAGTACTGGTCTAAGGGGAAGATCTTGAAATTGCAGAAAGTTAATTAGAGGCTGCTTGTTCGCGTAGAACAAAGCCATCGTATTTTTTATATTTTACATATACATATATATAAGAAGCTTATCTATCTATCTATCTTTGTATACTTTTGGTGCCGCCGATTGCAACCAAAAAAGGAAGTGCACAGCTACATATTATGGCAGTCCTATATACAAAATGTCAACGTCCTGGGGCTACTCGTTT
Source organism: Stegodyphus mimosarum (assembly GCA_000611955.2). Taxonomy (NCBI): domain Eukaryota; kingdom Metazoa; phylum Arthropoda; class Arachnida; order Araneae; family Eresidae; genus Stegodyphus; species Stegodyphus mimosarum. The sequence goes on along the minus strand of KK119213.1, from coordinate 266,378 downwards.
TTGAGTTATACGAGATACATACATATGTACGAGATACATACATATATACATATGTACAAGTTTCTTCTGAGTCAATTTTAAATCCATTTTACAATCCGTTTTATGAAAAAGAGGCCTTTATCCTGTCCTTACGTACAGATGTCACGCAAAAAATTGTTAAATTTCATTCGATGACTGTCAAAATGGATATTTTCGTTGAAATATTGGTACCCGAAATTTTTCGCGATTACAATACTTTCTTTACTTCGTACAAGAAAATAAAAAGGCTACGCTATTTTTGTTCTATGAAACTAAATTTTCATTTATAACATAAGGCTTTTAAATTATTACAAATAAGGAGAACAAGTTTTTTAATTTATCCAAAACCTGAAATTTCATACTTTACAAGAAATATTTGGTATCTGTTTGAAATGCAGAAGGGAAACAGGACAATTTTAATTCAAGCAGAATTTAACCTTAGACTGGCTTCTACAAACAAACTTGTTTTGCAATTGAATTTTGCTTGATATTAAAATTCTTGCAGTATGTTTAAATGCTCCATTAAAAAAGCATGAATCTTGAAGAAAGTTTGTGAAGTTTTTTTTCTTTTTTCTTAAAAAAAAATTTCACTATAAACACAAACAGTTTCTTCTTTACAATAACAGTGCTGTAAAACTTCATCAAGTTATTTACTATTGTCTCTAAACATCTATATAAAAAAAAAAGACAATCTTTTTCATTTTAAAACGTGAATTTATGAGCAAAGTCCATTTTAAGAGAAAAAGTGATGCAAAGGCACAGTTTTTTTTTCTCTTATTTTGAAGAACAACAACGAAATTCTTCATGGTGTTTGAGTGCAAACTCGAAAAAATAGCGGTTCCAAGAATGTGGTAAGTGCCACTTCCTGCTTACAAGCTTGGCCTATATTTTCCTTTCGTGAGAATAGGTTGTAATGTTTTTCCCTTGTAAAAATGACTCATATTCATTTTTAATTCTTCAAATTCTTTTTGGTTAAAAATCATTTTGTTGTTTAAATGGACGTAAGTTATCATCAAGTGTTTTAAGCCTGAAGTAACTTCGACCGCAAGACTATAGCCACAAATGACAGTATAGAACCTATTTAAGAGGAAGTATTTCGTAATGCCAGCGCGTTTAATCGCGCGTTTAAGAATTCGCAAATTTTTATTCCCTCTTGGCAATAAAAGAGGAACGTTATCAGAAAAAGCTTTTCAAAGCGTCATAATACATACTCAGTTCAATGTAACATTGGCATAGAAAGGTTATTTCAAATAGTTTCTAATTTAAAGCAACATAAGCAGTTTTCTTTCTAATATAATTTGTTTACATCTGCCATGCTTTCTGCCCCTAAGACATTAGTTGCGTGTTCTAATTTTAATTTACATTAATTATTTTCTTTAAAGACCAATTTTTATTTATTTGCGATTTAATTCCTTTACTTAAAGACCAATTTTTACTTATTTGTGATTTAATTCCTTTACTTAAAGACCAATTTTTATTTATTTGCGATTTAATTCCTTTCTTGAAAGACCAGTTTTTACTTATTAGCCAAAGGAGCATTAGCTCAGAAAGGCTATTAATTTCATTTTGGCATTTTGCGTAGATTTACTATAAACGGCGAATCACTTTTGAAACTGTTCCCTCCAAGTATTAGAACCCTGTGTTACAATTCTAGAAATTAAATAATGAAGAATCTCCATAAATGTATGTATGTTTCTCGCACTGTGGTAAAACAACGGTACCTAGAGACATCTAATTTTGAATAACGTACGTGTCCATTAGAATATGGGCATCTGGAAGCCCAATTTTGAAATTTGTTTTATTATCTAATTGATATTTTATAAAACTTTAACGAATTTTTGATTAACAAACTCAACGATTTCAAAGCAGCAATGTACGGGGAAAAAATATGTCCAGCGCGCGTCTGTGCTCATTTTAAAATAGTTTTTGCAATATTGCTGTTAAACAGAATTTTATGGTTTAAGTGCGAAGAATATGATATTTAATAAATAAAGGTTACACGTAAAACGTTAAAAAAGCGCCCCTTTGGGCGTAATGTAAAATCTAAAAGCTTTTTTTTATTATTATTTAATTCTTTTCTTAAAGACCAATTTTTATTTATTTGCAGAAAGACCAGATTAAAGACTAGACTTTATTTATTTGCAATGTATCTTTGTATTCAAAAGTTAAAAAAAGTAATTATTCGAGGTTAAGAAAATGTAAGCATAATAGGTAATTAAATAAATAACAGTTCCTCTGTGCATAAATAAAAATTTTGATCTTTTTAATATTTTATAAATATCATTACAAACGCAATAACAACACTGCTTTAAAAGTAACTCTCTTTTTCTTCAAAATCTGTGCATGATAATGAAGTGAAGCAAAACATTGTTGTTGAATTTAGGAAGCAGTGATTCTGAGAAGTCAGAATGCTTTGTGCTCTTTATAGAAGCATTCACAGAATTTGGTTGGATGGTTTTATAATCGTACGGGAAAACAAAAAAATATATGCCTTTAGGAAGAATAGTTTGTACTTATTTCATTTTCTTTGCTAAAAGTTTTACAAAAATATATTCTGGAAGAAATTATTTTTCATCAACTAGACTTAAATCGTGACTTCTCTTGGTTAAATGATCTGGGACATTATTTGTTCCAAACTTCGAAAGTTCTTTTTAGAAATCTTCTTTGAAACTCATGAGATTGTATTTCATAAAGCGTAAAACTCCTTTATGAATAGAAGCTGTAAATGTTCATTTATTTTTGATTTTTATGTTTCCCTTCAAATTATGTCCAAAGAAATTATTGTAACATTGATCTCAAAATACTTAGGAAAAAATATATATTTTGATCATTCCTTAAATTATGTTTATTTTTACGCTTCTTTTACTTTTTAAAATTAAATAAATTTCTTTTCTAAGCTAATGCTCTCCTTCATCCTCCGCTATAAGGGTTTTTGTTTAACCAGAGTTCGCAGACCGCTCTCGTTGAGCTTTAGAGACCTTCCTGAAAGAGATTTGCCTTTTTGCAATTTCCGACTCGGAATTTCTAGAAGCAGCGTTGATACTGGCTGGCTTATTACCAGATCCCAACATACTGCATTAATATTCTGGTTAATAATTATTTAGTTGAATTTATAAAGCAAAATATGTCGAATATGCTGTTTTGTCACATCGATTTGGCTTTGAAAAATAAGTGCAAAATTCGAATTGCATTACTCAAAACTTGTACTAAGAATAAAATCAAGGCAATCTTACAACTTGCTTTTAGTAAGTTGACGCAGTTAGCTCACCCAGCTCCCTCCGATTTTTAATTCAGTTGAAAAAAAAACATATTATTTTAGGGTTGACCCAATAAATAAATGCTGTTCATTTGACAATGCAACTCCTGTTTTAAAGACAGCCTTCTTTTTTTTCCTCCCGGAAGTTAAGTAAAGTAACATTTTAATACTTTTTTTTCCTATTTTGTTTAATATTTGATTTGGTTTTATTGCCTTTTAAATTACATGTTTTTTTAATTACTGTCGCATTTCAAAATAATGAATGTATGACCCAAATAACAGTATTAGTGAGATTTCCTACGTATTTACAGTATGCAGCACTAAAATGCGCACTAACATATAATGTTAAATTTCTCGCAGTTTTGAAAAATGATAGGCCCTTTTTCCTTTTTTTAAATAAAAAATAGTATTTTCTGCTCTTTGGCAGTGGGAATTTACAAAAAGAAGTTCGAAAAGTAAAAATTTCGTTCAGTTTTTATCCTGCTTAATTAACAAGATAAAATTCTATCGGCATAGCTGCTGCCTGGTACAAAGCTTTCGGTGTCTTTACAAAAGTCACTTTTTTAAAGATAAAAACTGATTTTCTTAAGGATAAGGGCACCTACACGCCGGAATACATTTTTGAAAGTTTCTTCTTTGAAGAACAGTAGCCGACTTAGCATACTTGTATTATGATAAACAAATACATACTATGCTTGTTTATCATAATACATGTATAATAACAGCCTTTGCCTTTATATAGTGGTTCCGCTCGATTTGTATTTAAAATGCATTTTAGTGTACTAGTTATATTTATTATTAGTCCAAAGAGGAAATTTGTACAGAGAAACTATTCATTTCCTTTTCACATTTTGCGTTAATTCACTAAAGGCGTTGTTTCACTTTTTAAATTGTTGCCACCAAATATTATTGCCCTATATTACATTTAAAGAAATTAAGTAATGAAGAATCTGCATATGTTTCTCACATTGCGATAAAACAAAGATACCTAGAGCCATCCAATTCTGAATATTGAACGTTTCCACCCGAATATGGGCATCTGGAAGCCTCAATTTGAAATTTGGAATTTGTTTTATTAACGATTTCATATTTTGTAACACTTTAACGAATTTTTGATTAACAAACTCAAAGATTTCAAAGCGAGCAATGGCAACGTTGTATAGAAAAAACATTTTTATCTCCAGCGCGCGAGACTGCGTATTGTAAATTTTGAAGATATGCTCGTTTTAAAATTATTTTGCGATATTGTTCTTGAACTGAATTTTATGGTTTAAGTGCGAAGAACATGATATTTAATAAATAAAGGTAACGCAGAGAATGTTAAAAAAAAACGCCCCTTTGGACGTAATTTAAAATCTGAAACCTTTCAGATTTTTCTTTTTCTTTCTCTCGCGCTCTCTCCTTTATACATATATATATATATATAAGCTTTTATCTTGCTAAATCATTGTATTTGCGGCTACGGTCAGAAGTTTGTCATTGATTTTTAAATAACATCCTGATAATCTCTCAAACTTTAAATGCACACTGTTTGTAAATGACAATATAATACGGTGAAGAGATTTTTCAAAATTCGGTCTACATTTGTTTTAATTTAGTGTTGGAATTTGCTCATACCTTCCTTAACGAATAAACTAAAAATTTCAGACTTTTACTATTTGAACCGTTGGACACAGTGGAATAAAATCTCTTAAATAAAGTTTATATAAGATTTAACGCAAACTTTTTTGGCGAAATTGATGGATTTTTTTCCGATCATTTGACATAACTAGTTGGAAGTAAAAAAGTAATTACTTGTTGTTAAAAAAGGAATTGTTTTTGCTAAATAATTTTATTGATAACATGCCATTGAGACTAAAAAAGATAAAAATTAATGACGAGACTTAAAAATTCTCTTTACAAAATTCCTTTACAATTTAACATCATGAATAATAAAAACGTGATCGCCTAAATAACGAAATATAACGATCAAGTTGCACTATTAAATGTATACACTATTAATTTTACAAACGTATCAACTGCGCCCCACCTTTTTTTATTAATAATTTTAAATTGCACATGAATTTTGTAAATAGACTTGTTCCCGTTAAGCTATATGATACTGTATTTTTACTCTTTTAGTTCAATTATTAGACTTCGTTAATTGTAATGAAATCTGATAATCGAATTGCATTGTTGAAAGTATAAGCCATTAACTTTAGAAATTTATCAAAGGCATCGAAGCGCCACCTGACAAAAAGGCCTTGCAAACAGCTTTCTGAATCTTATTCTCCTAAATTACCCAGAAATTTCAATTGATGAATTAAGATTTTCTTACACCAATATTTACAAACTAAATTACTGTGAGACTTAAGGATTCTAATATTAATCCTCACTTTCTAAAAATCCTTGAAATCTTATTTCACACTGCTTCCCCATACAGTTGGTTTTATGTACATGTTACGGTGAAACACCGAAGTCTGGAGAATGTCGATTTTCACCGGTGAATGTCAACATTCACATAGTCGCTTGGTGTATGTCCGAAATATTTTCCAAGTACACTTATTTCTGACTTACACCGGTAAATGTCGACATTCACCATGTACTAATGGTGAATGTTGAATATATAAGAATATTATATTTTTTTCTTCGTAATTCAGTCGCGAAAAAACGCACTTGAGAATTAAAATAAAAATATAAGAACTTAAAACACACAGTACATTCAAAACGAGAAAGGAAAATAAGAGAAGTTAAAAACCTACTAAATTATACAGTACGTTCTAAATGAGGGAATAAAATAATAGTAATAAAAAACTTACTGAATTATGTGATTCAAATCTTATTTATTGCAACAACTTAAACTATTATGACACTTTGGATTGCACAAGAGGCCCTTGCTTTTACAACTGCATTTATGGGAAACAGCCAGTCGCCTCTTTGTCTACTCCTCTCTTTTCGACCTACACCGGAGCATATCTGTGATTGTCGACATACACCGGTGAGGGTCCGAACGTACAAGAATGTAATGCAAGATTCGATCTTTCACCGACGTATTTGATGAATGTTGAGATTCTTCGGTGAAAGTCGACATTCTCCAATTTCGGTCTTTCACGGTAACATACATATTCCTAACCCGATTTCAAAATTAAGGTGACAAATATAAGATTTGCTGACGATTCGCCAGGTTTTTCAGAAATTTCGCAGGTCTTTAAACATCTGTTTCTATTTATTTATCTATGTGTTTATTGTTAGGATTTAAATCATCTATCTGTCTATCAAAGTCTGCTTAAATTTATTAAGTACTTTATTTCGGTCCTCTCAAATTTATTAAGTACTTTTACATTTTTTGTTTTATTACCTTAATCATGGACATGGAAGCTTTGAACGTGTGCGCAGAATACTATGAAAAAAAATCCGCGCATCAGATACGCTTTAAAAATGCATAAAACCGTCCTATTACATCAAATCCAGTCTTAAATAATATTTTCTGCAAATATAAATGCTTAGTTATTACCAGAATAATGCTTAATATTTAATTTTTTACCATAATAATACTTATTATTTAATTTGATAAATTCTTTCTGCTTATTATTAACTTTAATTATGTCTTATTATTTTTTACATATTAGTGTTGCGATATTCTTAGTTCTATTAAATATCTATGCAGTATCTTGTGAATGCATACGTGAATGTGGATGCACAAGAGAAGGTGGATGCATACGCTAATAAAGAGGGCCCAGCCCGCTCAGCTGGCGGGATTGCCCGCTGGTATCTCATAAAAGCTGATTTATGTATTCAGGATTAAGAGATAATTAAATTCTGCTTTGCCTTTATTTCTGTAACTTGTCTCTGAATTTTTTACGCTTAGACTATAGTTCGTAAAATACAAAAATCTTAATTTTTCAAACTATTTTCGATAGAAGAATGTTTGTTTTCAACCCTTAAGTCCCTCGATTTTTGACGTCTTTTTTTCTTTCGGAAACTCGTTCTATTTAGCAGCAGAAGAATTATTCTTTTAAGTTCTTTCATTCGCGCATATTAATATTTTCATTTAAATGCATTTTTTAATTATGAATCTATTGTTGTTTCTCTGAATTGCTCAAAACTTCCTGAAATTTCCCTCAGTTTGCACAATATCTAATGGTTGAACATATTAATACAAACTTATCCGCATTTGAAATGTTTTCAAAACTAATTAAGTGAAATTTTGAAAAGTTTATTTGTATATGATTCTGAAAAGTAACGAGTAAGAAATGGGGCTATTATTTCTTTAAATCTCAGACTTTTGGGTTCAGATTCATCATGTGTTTACCGAAGTAAAGATAAAAATTTCTAGAACAATAGATGAAAGAATTTCGTTAGCACAGTCTCTACAAATATCCAATATTACCATGAACATATTTTAAAAATTATCTTTAGGTTAGTCGTTTCATTTTAAAAGAATTCTAATGCGTTATGAAAAGATGATGTTCTTTTGCAAAGTATGTATTGCCATTGCATTGAGTAGGTACTATTTTCTCCATAAAAACTCCATAAAAATTTTGCAGCATTTTATATATATATAGATAGATGGATAATGTTATGTATATGTATATCTATCTATATATAGATATAATGTTGCAAAATTTTACGAAATCTTTGAAAATTATACAAAATTTTTGAGAGAGAAAAACAAACAAATTTTTAAATAGCTTTCCTATGAAAAATAATATTAAGCTATACATATATCTTAATATCATTTTTTAGCGAATGACTATTTAAAAATTTGTTCGTTTTTCACTGTCAAAGATTTTGTTTCTTACCAAAGATTTTGTTTGTTTGTTCTTTGTCAAAGATCTAGATTTTTGTTTTCTGTCAAAGATTTTGTTTTTTACTTCTGACAAATTTTTGTTTTTTGCTTAGGCAAATTTTTTCATACACTTCATAAATATTTGTTTCTTATTTCTTCTAGGTAAACCCTGCATTTCAATTTGCCTCTTTATTAAACGTTAGTTTAATCTAAGAATATTCTTTACATTATCAATACCTTCCACCTGAGAAGAAACTCGGAAATGTTGTTCTTGATAAGCGCAGGTATCTATTATTGATCTCACACCTGCCAATAAGGCGAAAGGTTATTATGAAACGCATTTCCTAAGCATTAAAAGATCTCTGGTTACGCCAATCATAACGTTCTCCAAAACGTAGTTTTGAACGATATTCAATATTCAGATAATTGGCGAGGACGAATCCCTGTGGATCAAGTAGCTGAAAATCATTATTTGCTTGGAATCAACATAAATGAAGTCAAATTCTGATTAAGCTATTGTTAAGTTCTCATTTCCGTTATCGCTTATACAATGAATAAAGTCAACGGAAACATCTTAACTTTATTTCAGTTAAAAATAATACAGTGCTAACTTTAGCAGCAGGTTCCGAGAAACCTTACCACTTTCCAGAATTCAAAAGTGTTATTCAATAGCAGGATGTTTAACGATCACACCAAATGCAAGAAAATTCTTTCATGAAATTGGTTTTGTATAAAAACTGTTTTTAAATTTGCAGTAAGTTTTTTTGTTATTTTCAGATGTAGTGCAACTAGTAGCGTTAAAAGACGAATCGCGAATTTTGGATTGAGTTACTTTTGGTTTCTAATGTGTACACATACTTGATGTAGATGAGTAATTTTTCACAAACTGAGATTTTTTCCACAAAAGCAGCTGCATAGATTTTGCGCAAACTTTTGAATGGGGTCGATATGGAAGTTATGTTGGAAAACCCGACTGGTTACATATCGAGAACAATGCCTGTATCCCTAAGGCTCTTATTTTTAATAATCTGGCTCTTATTATAAATTGCACTATAAATCTTAATGTACAACATGCATAAAGAAGGACAATAACTTTATGAAATATGATTTTGTTTAAGACAGGGATGATTTTGATTCATATATACTCCCTATTCCTGATTATTTAACCGATATTTCAAAATTTCTCATTATTATTTATAATATGCTCTCATTATTTTTTCCAACTTTAGTTTGGAAAAAAAATGTATCATTCACAGATTACATCCGTTTTTAATTACTCCCGTTTTTAATCCCGAAAATCCGGGGCCTTTGTGAGTCTTTATAGTATTGCGTAGGAAAAAAAAACTTTTTCATTAAATAGAAATTAAATCGTCTTTGCTCACAGAGCTATAACGCGAGGTTGGCCTCTATGCTAAAGGGTACTTAGCAAGATTTAACTAATACTAACGCACTTAGAAGTACTTCAATAATTAATAGCGTAACAGCGCTAAGAACAGCTTAGAATTTAAATACTAGCTAGTCAGGCGAACGTCGAACAGAGTGGTCTGAGACTAAAAGCTCTCTCACACTGAGAGGTTCCTACCTACCGTTTAAATAGAAACTTGGCTCCGCTTCAAATTAGCATAAAGCTGAAACGCGCGCTCATTCTAACGGGAAGTTGAAATAAGAACAGATCGAAAAAGGCAAATTAAAATAAAACTTTTTTAGTTTAAACTAAAACCTTACAAAAGTTTTAAATCATTGAATTGTCTTGTGAAAGAAGTTGGAAGAAGGCATGATGACAATTAGTGCCTAAACTGCAAACGTTTACTTAAAAAAATAATTAAATAAAAAGTGGTCATAGGAATTTGCATTAACACTCTTTTACACCGTAAGTAGGCGTAAACTATTACCAGTTTTCGAAATTCTCACCTATGATATTGAGTCTCTATGCATATTTGCAACCCTAAAAACAAAATAATTAAGGAAAGACGGGAAAAGAAGTCTGACATAGTTGAATACATCACTAAATGACTTCCTTGTACTGACTATTACATGACGCACATCTTTCTTGTAGCATTTCATTAGAAACATAGTTGAATACATTAACTGCTCAAGGTTTTCTCGATAAAGAAGAGTAAGAGAACTACAAAACAAAATTAATCAAAGAACGCAAAATTTAGAATATCCAATTAAATGCTAATTTATTTTATATCAGAATTCGATTACAAATAGTTTAACTTGAATTATACCCAAATAAAGTGATTTTGTGAGGTTTATCTATTTATTTTTAACTAATGGTTCATTTTAAGTTAGCAGTTTATAAAGTATTTCTCCCGTCTTCTTACCGTGCCTTCGTGGTGTAGTGGTCAGCACGCTTGGCGCGCATTCGAGAGGTCCGTGGTTCGATTCCCGGTGAGGGCATTGCTCATTTCTCATCTTTCCTGCTTCGAAATAACCTAATGTCTCTACAACTCTCCTGTTACTCTCTTTTAACCCACGCTTTTCATGCCGGAATGTAAATGAGACAGAGAACATTTATTCAGATTAACGTAGAAAGAAGTGTTAGTTAAGCAAGAGTTTTAGAGCGTGTCTGCCTCTTCCAGGGTATGTTGTGCTGTGATTATTAGCTACTTGATTTAGTGGCGTTGAGTTCTTCTAGCCATTTGGCTTTTTGTCGCCGGTTTTCTACATACCAGAGCCTTGCCTGCGCGTTTAATTATCCTGTCAGCCGTTAGGATAATCTAACCACATTTTGAATTTGTTCAGCATTACATATTTCAATTCAGCCGGAAGTGCTTGGCTTCTGACTGAACAGAAATATGTTGGATAATTGTTAAGTTGTGTTGGAATAAAATGGTCTTATACACACTTCATCTGACTTTTTTTCCTTTATAAGGCTAGAAGATAATTTTTAGTAATCCTTTTAAAGTCTATAGTGTATGCTTCCTAAGAAACATAGACTTTGCAACTTAAAACCAGTTTTCTGATCCTTTGAAATGGTGTCACCTTGCAAATCTCCGATTTCTTCGCATGCAGAACATAGTTGAATTAATGCGCATGCGCTACTAATTAATTCAGTTTTCACTTCGCCAAGGAAAAAATGCATAAATACTCAAAACACGTTCATTAAAAATTGTATAACACAGAAAAATATAAAACACCAAATGCAGTTAAAAAAGAAATTTTAACAATTAAATTTGGAGTTTATACGAGAGTTAGAACAAGCGATTCGGCCAGCGTGTAGAAAGAAAGATTTTTTGGTGCACAAAACTGAAAGTTTACTTTTGGTCCTACTCGGCAAAAACTCACTTAAATTGGTGCACGAATTGACTTCATTCACTATTCCACTAAGTTTCGAATGTAAACAAACTGTGGCATCATTAGGTTAAGTACAACTTAAAATACTTTTAAATTGTTGATATTTCTACAACTACTGCAAGCAGATTAACTAAAAACATAAAAATCTTAACTGGAATATAAGAACAACATAATTCAATTATTTTTAAAGCAAAAAACTCACAATTTACCAATAGCAATAAAAAACTGAGCTCGGCAAGCCAGACAGATCATATATATATATGACCAATTGCAGTTAAAAAGGGAGATGCACAGCTACAAGTTTATAGCATTCCCATGTACAAAATTTCAGGGTTCTGAGTCTACTCGTTCTTGAGTTATGCGAGATATTCTCGCGTAACATACATACGTAGACATCACGAAAAAATCTCTTCTGAATCCATTTCAAATCCATTTTACAATCCGTTTTGGAAAAAGGAGTACTTTATTTTGCCCGTACGTACAGATGTCAAGCATAAAACATCATTCAAATGGATTTGAGAGCGGTCAAAATGCATATGGGCAATTAGTCTCGAAACGAGGTTTTGCTTTGAATGGCGTATCACTTTTGCCTATAGACTGCGCATCACTCTTCATATTGCTGCCACCAAATATTACTGATCTATATGATTTTTAAAGAAATTAAATAACGAAGAATATGCATGAATGTATAAACGTTTTTCGCAATGTGAAAAAACGACGATACCTAGGGCCATCAGATTTCGAACAACGTATTTCTCTACTCTATGTGGGAACATGGAAGCCCCAATTTCGAATTTTTTTTTTACTTATTCCATGTTTTGTGAAACTCTAACAAATTTTATATTAACAAACTCAAAGGTTCGAAAGCGGGCATTCTGCGTAATAAAACATTTTTAACTCCATTATGATCTGAGTAAACAGTGAAACAAATATAAAAATATATGCCGATACTTAACATTGCATCAGGAATTCTAAATTTACTTAAATCAAATAAAAATTTTGTGATTTTGCTGTTGATTTGTATATGGCGTAAGTGTGAATAAAATGATTCTAAATAGTAAAGCTAAAAGAACAAAAACAAATGGATTAGCGGGAGTCAGTGCAACAGCAAACTAAGAGACTACAAGCTCAGCGAGAGGGTAAAAAAACTTTAACAAACCCTTTTGTGCGACAGTTAAAATCTGAAACCTTTCAGATTTTTTTTTAACTGAGTGGAGACAAGCATTTAAATAATAATATATATATATTTTAAAGAGCTAAGTTTTATTCACAACCTGAACAAAGTCTCTTATTATGTGACAACATCTCACACATGTATCACTCAAAAATAATAAGCAGTTCTGTATTGATGGCATTAAATGTCATATGTTGTTAGTATGTGATAATTGTTCGTATGTCTCTGTCTGTTAGTGAAACAATTCTTCGTATCGTATTTCTGATATCGTTGTTATTTTCGTTTTAATATTGGGAAGTATTCTGCTGACCGTGTGTAAAAAGTGCTGGCACTGTATTGAGCATTGCTGGATTTTAAATCAAACGCACACGTTCATTGACGACAGTTTTGTGCCGCTTCCGCAGTAAATTAAGTCGTAGAATTATATGGTCATAAAATCAAATAAGAATTTTCATAGAATCAAGGAATTTTAATTTGTGTATATTTGTTCAAATTTTAATAAAAAGTTTGTCTTAACCAATAAATTTTATTCTTTGTAATTTCATTATGTAAAAGGAAGCAGAGATTTATTTGTCACTATATTCTAAAAAATTACTCTTTCCATCTCTGAGAATGTAAAATGAATTGAAATGAGATTATATTTCTGGATTATGGGATTTTAAATAAAAAATTTTTTATCATGTTCAAAGAGAAAAATTAATTTTTTATTAAAATTTTCCGTCTGAGTCTTAAATAAATGTATGATTCTAAACGAATTAAAAATGTCTTCTAAATTTCTGAATTTTTTAATTTTGTTAAGCATAAAAAGCGTCACATTTTATGCTTATTTTAAATTATTTTATATTTTATTATTATTACGATCCCTGTTCCGATTACTTAAAAAATTCAGAGTGAGTCCTTGCTATGTATTATATTTCAAAAAGTTTACCAAGCTTCCCCATTTTTACAATAAGAAAAAGTTTTTTTTTCCTACGCAATACTATAAAGACTCACAAAGGCCCCGGATTTTCTGGATTAAAAACGGGAGACGTCAAATCGTGGCATGAAAGAAGCATACTGCTCAAAAGTATAAAAGGCATCTTTTTGCATTTACGAGTGCTCACACGCATAAAAAGATAGATACTGAAGAGAGAGCTGCTTTTGATGTACCAAAGAATCTTTTCTCGCCACTTTTTTCCTTGCCTTCCACCTCTTTTACTTCTGTCCAAGTCACCATTCCTCTGGTGGCCCGGATAAGATGCCTTTTGTCGAAGGTGCTTCAGTCTCTTAATAGAAATCTCTCAAAAACAGCTTTGCTGAACACCCCAAAACCCATCCGTCATCCTTAACTGGGATCCGCAGGTGGGCCTTTTGCCCCCCTTCTCATTTAAAACACCCGTCACGGGCCATCGAGGATCTCATCCTTAATCCGTGGCTTCCTATCGCGTTTTATAAGCTTCATATTGGAGGCAGTCATTAGCTGAGGTATCCCGTCAAGAACCCGATGAGGACACCCCGTCGACTGCTGTTACCTCAAACTGTCTGGGAAAGACTAATTTCGGTTTATTAACCGCGAGTGTCCACTGTTTGAGGGTGACAAGTCCAAATTGATACCTAGATGAAGAGAAGCTTGTGTGATGTCCCCAACTCTGATTTATACTAGAGCTACTACCTCTTGAGTTTTGACTTAATTTAAATTATTTGACGTATAGAGCGAACAGAGAGTCATTTAATAGTTTTAAAAGTTTATCTTTAGTGAATTTCAAATATGCAGTAAAGCAATATGTATACCAAAGCATTTTTTTTTCTTTTTTTTTTTTTTTTTTTGCTTTCAATTAAACTCTGATTTTGTAAATATTTTTGTTATGATTCTGCTGTGTTATGCTTGCAAACCTGCATTTACGGCTATGCTTTGTATGTGCCACAGGTGATAGCTATACTGATCTCTTATAAAACATTATTTTTAATAAGCAAGACGATCAATCATTCACTTTTGTGATAATCATGTAAGTTGAAGCATCCTCTCACATTGCAACTGTTGCAAAATATATTTGATTATCACTAAATAGAGTGATAAGTATGTAAGGTTTTAGTTAAACTAACAAAGTTTTATTTTAATTTAAATCTTTCTATCTCTTCTCATGTTTCAACTTCCCGTCAGAAGAAGCGCGCGTTTTCAGCTTTATGCTAATTTGAAGTGGAGCCAAGTTCTACTTAAGCAAGTGGTAGAAACCTCTCAGTGTGAGAGAGCTTTTAGTCTCAGATCACGGTCATTCTATTCGACGTTCGCCTGACCAGCTAGCAGTTAAATTCTAAGCCATAGTGCTTGCTACGTGATTGCTTATTGAAATAAATCCAAATGCGCTAGTATTAGTAATTCTTGCTGCGCACCATTTAGTTAGAGGCCAACTCCGCGTATAGCTCTGTGAGCAAAGATTAATTAACTTTCTATTTAGCTTTAGTTTAAATTTATCTGATTGTTCATTTTAGACCCAAGTGTGGTCTTTTACTTTCTGTATCCCTCCCGAGTTGGGAAGTGGTTGTAAATAATATTGATTTAATAAAAGAGGATTTTAAATCCCTTTCAAGTGCAGTTATTCTACCACTTAATCACAGTATCTACCACCAGAACATAGCTGCATTCAGCTCCCTGTTCCAGATCAGGACTTAAGGACTTTAAGGAGTTTTCCAAAGATGTTTGCCAAGAATATGCACCGAACATGCAGTCCTGACAAGTTCCAGTTTTTATCATAAATGGCCATGAAGTTCTCTAGACATGAAACTCTGCACCTTTTTGCTATTAAAGAATTATTTCAAGTTACGGATATGCAGAGATCATGCGCTATCCCTAGCAAGACGCTGTTCGATGACTTACGTTATACGGAATGGTAAATGTTCTTATTTCTCTCAGTCCTTAACATCTTAGCCTGGCTTTGTAGAGACATTAGAATTTTGAAACAGGAGAGAGGAAAAATGTGCAATGCCCTCGCCGGGACTCGAACCACGGACTTATCGAATACGCGCCGAGTGTGGTCACCACTACACCCCGAAGGCATGCAAAGAAGGCGGGAGAAATACCTTATAGCTTTAAGCAGTGCTCAATTGAGAACATAAGATTAAACATTTATTTTGAAATAATTTGTGTACCGTTACAGATAAACTACTATGTGGTGGATCTTGACACATTTCTATTAACATCAAAAATCTGATAATATTAAAAAATAATCTAATAAAATATAGCCTTTAATAGCATTAAAATTATCATAATAATTAAAAATGACATAATACCATCTAATAAAAAATAATATAATAAAATGTGTTGTAAAAGAATATTTTCATTCCTATTTGTAATAATTGTTTTTGTGATATACTTTATAAATTGCTTGAATTATACATTGTTTAATTTTATTGACTTTTGAAATACCCTTATATGTATGTTACTGTGAAAGACCGAAATCCGGAGAAGTCGAACATTCACCGAGTCTATTGGTGCATGCCCGAAATATTTGGTCTATTGGTCTATTGGTGCATGCACTGATGGTAAATGTTGAATAAAATTATTTTTGTTACATTTTTAAATCACACTTTTAATGCGTTTTTAAATCCTGATTTATTATTAAAACATATTATGATATATGCCACAATACAAAAGGCTCAAGTAACAATACGCGTAAATAAATTGTTGAAGTAAAACGAACAGTACATTCTGAATGAGAAAAGAAAATAACCTATGTAATAATCAGTAAAAAACCTAACATAATTTCCTTCTTCAGTTGTCAGTAAGAAAGCTGCCTGTCTGTTTTGAAGCAGGAAATGTGAAAACTGTATAATGCTCTCGCCGGGACTTGAACCTGGATCTCTCGAATACGTGTCGAGTATGCTTCCAATTACACCACGAAGGCAGGCGGAAAAGAGGGAGGAAATACCTTATATACATACTCCCTGATCGAGGCGACCTATATTGGTCATAAGGTCTTCATTGACAAAGTGAACAGGGTCGTCCTCCAATCCAGCCTTATATACTCCACTTTCTTCTTATATACTCACTTAGTGACGAATTATCGTCCACCACCTTTTAGATCGGGCGCCACTTGTCGAGTCATTAAGCTTTTTTTGAAGCAGGAGCCGTGAAAAATGCGCAAAGCACTCGCCGGGACTCGAACTCTTGTCCTCTCGAATACCCCTCGAGTATGCTTCCAAGCACATCACGAAGACATGCGGAAAGGAGGGAGAAAATACCTTATAAGTTCTGGAATTAGGACTGAATTATTTTGTTATTCAAGCACCTAACACTTTCGAACATAAAGAGCATTTAACCTTTTACCTTTAATCTAAAGAGAATGGTAAAGGTTCTGATTCAGTTACTTAACAAATTATTTAAATAAAACGTTCTATGTAACGATGCGAAATGAAATCCCATTATACTGTTCCAGTATTCCCTATTAAACATTCTTCTTAAATCATTTTTGTCCTTTCTACAAATTTTGGAATTTGATCAGATGCAATTATTATTTTATGATTTATTCAAAATTCAAATTAAAAGATTCTAATGCAGATTTGGCATTTGTTAATATTTTCGAAAAATAAAAAAAGCTGAGTATCTTAATTAAATCTGAGCTTTCATCCGTAATTATATAAATTAATCCAATATATTTCAAATTTTCAGAAGTTTTTAAATCACGTTTTTACAGATTATTTTATTCTGTTATGTAGTGATTTTTCGAGCGCGATGCTAACAGACTTTCTGTCTTTTTACTGGATCAAATTGTTCTGTATATTTTTATGAGCATCTATTGTTAAATTATGCGTACTAAAATGCATCAACGGTCATGAAATTATTGACTTTTTAATCTCCTTTCATCCATATGAAGTTCCTCACTTACATATCCAGTCTCCTTATATGCAGTTTAAAATTCTTTTAATACTTTGTTTCTTAAAGTAGCCTTAAAAAATTAAGGTAACATTTAAGAGTTTCTTATTTTTGAATAACAGCATCGGTTACTGAGATATATTTTTAAACATTGTCTTAAAATCTCTCCTTAAATAAATTATACACCAAGAAGCTCTTTTCACCACCGCTTTTTGAACTATTTCTCCAATGTTCAATTGCTTAGTTAGCAAAAGGATGGCCAAACAAATTGCATACGTTCTCTTTCAGAAAATTTTGGAATCAAATTTATCATTGCTTACGTTTCACTAGAAATTCTTTAAAAGCACGCCTTTACAGCCTTGTCAGTTCCATTTAAATATCGAATGCTCGGAACACCAGGGATTCCACTAATGCAAAGTAAAAACAAAGCACGTTGCAGCATGGTACATATAGTGACCAGAAATTCAACTTCCATAAAAGGAATCATCAAAAAAATGTACGAAAAGCTGTCTTGGCACCCCTTTTCGTGGGTAATCACATAACCTTTTTGCATCCTGTTCGACAAAATTCGCAATTCGGGGTGGCATGTAAACTCCGTCATACTCTCCTGGAACAGCGCATTAAAAGCAAACTCTTTTCATGCCGAAACCCTGGTTCTTCTTGAAAATTCATCTTGACATTCTTTAAAAACTTCCCATCTCTTTGACGCCATTTTGCAAATAGATACACAACCCCATGCCTCGAAACCTTCTTTAAAGAGCGCCCTCAATCCCGCCACGGTTCTTATGCTTTTGCATATTTAATGCAAGCTATGCATTACGATTTGCAGGGAGAACGAGGGAATAGAGGGCTCCTGCTTGTCAAAAGCAGTTTGCTCAAGACAAGACCCTCTTCCTAAAACCGCAATGACAGGAGACGGACGCGTAAATGCGCGTGTTCTGCATATCGAGATGACGTGCTGAGGGGGGCTTTGCTTGCCTCATTGGCCGTCCATGCTCTTTAAATTGTACAGAGATACCGTCTTCACAGCGGCGACTACATGTAACGGAAACACGTTTAAGACTTCCTCGACCCGAAAGATTACTTTTGCAAATAAAAGTTTTAATTTTTTTCTTTCTTTTCGTTTTTATGAATGAAATAGTTATATTAAATTACTTTCCTTTCCTATCTTCTTTCTTCTTTTTATAGTCAAGTCTCTAAACTAATAAATGAAGTTGCATAATCTTGAAGTGAGAAAAGTCTTTCATTTCTAACAAATTTCAGCTTTTATTGAGCTTTCAAATGCTAGAACTTCTGTTATTCAGATCCTTCTAAACTATTTATTTTTTAATGTATCTTGAAGAAAGTGTACCGTTTTTATTTAACGCACAAAATATCTTATCTTGTAAAAATGATACATAATACCAACGAAAAGAATTTTTTGCAATAGCCTTTTTCAAATGCTGCCTTAGCCAAATCATAAAGCATTTGTTTTTCACGTACCCTGACGCTTTACGCATTCTCAGAGTGATGCCATTCAACATAACATAAAAGCTTTAATTTATCTTTCAGATTTCATCACCTTCTTACTGATTAACAAATGGAGTGATTTAAAAGTAATAAATGCGCTTTATTAATAACTTAAATATCTATTCTAATTTTTTCAACAATGTATCTAATTTATACAAATTAAAATATAAGTAACTTATATCCAAATAATACTATGTTATATGTCAAATGATAGCATATCCAATATAATTTTTCTGAACATGTAGTTTTATGTAGTTAATTAAAAGTGTTCTAACTCATATACTGCTCGTCTGGTGTAGGAGACCATCAGAGGCCAAGCGGTAAAGTCGCTGAACTCAGGTAGTTCGGGCTACGGTTCGAATCCCGCGAACGGACTGCCTGTAGGGACTTTTTCGTGGCTTTCTCCATGTCAAACGTGTATACGAACCAATGTTCCTTATAAAGTCCTCCACAAAGGCATTCCTCCCCTTAGGCAGATAGCCCTCGAGGCTTTACCGTGATCGCATAAACCTAAAAAATCATCTAATGCAGAACCATTTGTTTTCTTTTTAATTTTTGTAATGTTTAAAACATTTACGATTTATCATTTAAACTTCTAAAATTCGTAATTGTAAATTCTTCTCCTCCGTTTGAGGCTATAATACAAAATCTTCAGATTGCGCTTTTATCCCTTTGTTTTTTCTTTTATATTTATTTATTTATCTACGTTAGTTAACAATCAAAATAAGATTATCTGAATTTTCATTTTTGGAGGCATAAGCAGTTCATGTATTAAATGTTCTGTTACAGCAATTTTCTATTATACGATATATGTTTCGAATATATGTTACGGAAGGTGAATGATGGGCATTTAAATTTTAATTTTTTTGACTTCCAGTTCACCAAAACTATTTTTAATAAACCAAAAGATACTTTAATAGGGCAGGGGAAGATTTCTTGCAAACCTCACGAACAGAGGGTCAGCAATGAGATATATGTATGATTGTTAATCAAAACTAATCTCCTTTAGTACTTCAAATGCTATTGCTTGCAAAAGATTCAAAATTGCAAATAGAAGATCAGAAGGTGATAAGTAAATCATTTAGTACATATTCTTGATAGCTGTTGTTGCCAATCCTCGGGTCCAGCTTCTGCTAGGCGAAATCCACGAGTTTTTCCGCCTTCAAAAAGTCATAGACCAGCATAGGAAGATTTAATACGTCGTCCTTGGACAAACCCAGACACATAAGAATATGTGCCGGAGAAGCCTGCTTGATGATTATTATATTTTGGACAAATCGAGTGGATTTTTTTACCACCCTGGAATACAAGGAAGAATACCGTCTCGATGCATTTGTCACAGTTCATAGCGAGGGCTCCACCAGGGATGGAAGACGATACCAAGTATGTGCCGGAGGAACAATCCAAGTAATTTTACCAGTATGTTTTCTAGCAGACTATAACTTAAGGTAAGTCAAGCAATTAGAAGTAGCCAGAACCTCCTCGGCACCCTTCTTCGCTAGGGCATCCGCCTCTTCCTTTCCCCAAATGTCTACATGTGAGGGGATCCACTGAAAGTGCACATCACAAGAGGACGAGACTTGTGGGAATTGAAGTTCCAATTTTGTCCCCAACGTTACACCAGTTTGAAAAGTGTTGTATGGCACTGCGACTATCAGTCATAATCCAGATGGCTTTAGAGTCTAAAAAAGACATTATATAGCTCAGTCCCACATCGATAGCAACGAGTTCACTTTTAAAGACTCAGCTAAAGTCAGGAATTCATTTCTTTATTTTGACAATTCTATTAAAATCTCTTATAAGTACTCCACTACAAACGTGGGAATCCTCATTTTTGCTACCATCGGTGTACATAAGCGTAGTGCCTTTTGGGATGTTATTTATAATTTCAAGGGTAAATTCTCGAAGGCAAGCCGACTAGTTATTTTTGATAGTAAAGGTTTGAAATAAATAGGAATTCATTTCTTTTCTGAAATTAATCAGTAAAATGACATTGTTTCAACATGGTTTTCAGCGTTACTTCAGATAATAACAATAAAAGTAATAAAAGTATCATAACAATTTTTCCAGTCGTAAAAAATTAAGTATTTCCTGTTTACGAAAAACATAGCTGAGTATAACTTGCAAAGAAGTTCTTTAAGCAATAAGCCCATCAAAAATTGAAAATTAAATTTCTTTTTATTTATGAAAATTTTCTCACACTGCTTTAGAAAATCCGAGCAGATAATCTGAAAGATGTTACTCTCAAACAGTGAGAAATCAAGTTTTGTATAACATGAAATTCTCTAATCTTTTGTTTACATCTCTAAATTTAAGAAGAGTGTGCTGTAGTTCGGAATTATTTTTGATATTTTTATGTGTTCGGGAGTTTTTTAGAATTCACTATTATAAAAAATCCATGCGTCGTTTTTCTTCGCATAATTAGTTATCAGAAAATTCAAAATCTAGATTCTTTCGAACTTCTAAAACGCAAACGCAAAATACTAGATAATAAAAGATGAATACCAACTCCAATTTTACTGTTCAATATTCAAAATATTTTTGATATCAGTTTTAATAAAAATTGATTTAACATTCAACGAAAGACAGTAAATATCACTCTTCTTCAGAGGTAAAAATTATTCTTTGCAAGTACAGTTTTATTCCACGATGAAGCGCCACCTACTGAGAATAGAAATATTCATGAGATGTAAAATGTGTCCGAATGAATTAATCATTCTCTCAAACTCGGAGCTTCAGAAAAAAAGTGGGAGGTATACGAAAATCAAATTTGACAACTGAAACAGTTCCTTGTATAGTTTTAGAACAATAAAAATGAGGAAAGTGGTCAAGAGAACAAATAGTAATAAAATAATCGTACTAGAAGATCCATTAATGTCTCTCTTCTCGATATAAAATCAAATTTTATAATGCCAGTTTCAAGAACTAAATAAAACAAAAAGCAAAGATTTAATTTTACAGTCTACTGCCGATTTGTCAGTCTAATTCTGGAGGCGATGCCTACGGTTAATCCCAAATCACAGTTAAATAGAAGGCGGTTAAAAAACGTAGGAAAGTGGAATAACCCGTTTTATACTTGACAGAAATATACTAAAAATAATTTACTTGCATTTTTATGCAGTTGAATTTGAAGAAACTCATTTAGTCGCGTAAATTAAATCAGTATTCTAAACAAAAAAGAACAGTCTTTAAACAAAAGGGATAATTTTTTTTTTCATATTTCGGCATTATTCACTGTGACATGGAAAATTTATATTTTTGCAATTGATTTATTTATACGATTAAGCAGTTCACTTTTAATAGATTTAGCAATGTTTAGCAAGATTCATAATTAGGTACAACTAAATTTATGTATTGTTATGGCTACAAACAATTCCCACATACTAGCGTTTCATGTGTTATTATTGTTACCCTAAGCAATTTTCTTTCGATTTTTGCATTTTCTGCACTTTTACATTGATGAGTAACGATAGTAATTTTTCATTATTCACGTTGAAAGAACTTAATTTTCTAGGAAGTGTCCGGTTAATCTAGAGTACGGATAACCGACGTTCGGTTAATGTGCATTTTCTGCACTTTTACATTGATGAGTAACGATAGTAATTTTTCATTATTCACGATGAAAGAACTTAATTTTTTAGGAAGTGTCCGGTTAATACAGAGCAGGGATAATTGACGTTCGGTTAATGTGCATTAGTCAATTTGACTAGAGACAGTACTCCATTTTGCAACATCTCTAGGAAATGTGCCCAGATAATCTAATTTTAAACCTTGTCTTGAAGTTTCAGATTTTATACGTGTTACCGGTAATGTATGAAAACAGGACATTCTGTAGAATAGCTAGGTAATATATAGAATGCCTGGTGTTGGGGCAAAGCATGAAATCTTATAACGTATTTCTACTTTCACCTTCTTCACGTGTCTTCGTGGTGTAGTGGTCGGCACGCTCGACGCGTAACCGAGTGGTCCGTGTTTCGATTCCCGGCGAAGGCGTTGTTCATTTTTCATGTCTGATGCTTCCAAAAATACCTAATGTCTCTACACTGGCGCCCGAACTGAAAAGGTGGTGGAGAATTCGTAATTTATTAAATTTCTATTCGTAAAAAGCGAATTAAAGTAAAAAATTTAACTTTAGTATATTCTTTTGAAACAATATATATATAT
>KK119213.1:216496-243265 GCA_000611955.2 Stegodyphus mimosarum | reverse complement strand
ATTATATTCTACACTATTTCAGAGTCCTAAGTTTGCAAAAAAAATGTATTTTTAAACAACTTTTCATTCTGAATGGACTTAAATGCTGTACTTTTTCCAGAACAGTTTAATTTGAATGAAATATTTTCACAAGTTTTTGTTAATTACGCTAGAAAACAATTTTAAGGTAATTCGGTTTTATTCGGTTAAAGATTACAAAAATTAAAATCAAAGTTTATTGTATAATTAATAAAAAATTGCACATTATTTCTTTCCTGTTTACAGAGCTTCTTCCTAAAATACTTTCTCAAATATGAGATGATTTTTTAGCTTCTGAGTCGTCTTTTAAATCAAAAATCTGAATCAATTTATGATTAATGCTGTGTTCGGTTCGTTCAAATTAGAGCACCCTTTATTTCATTTTTCAAACTTTCTTGCTTCTACAATAAATAAATAACCTAATGTATTTACAATCTGAATTATTTTAATATCGTATACAATTTCCTTAAACATTGCATATGAGCCAAGACATTATAAAAAATGACAAATGCTTTTTAGGCAAAGTATTAAAAAAAGAGTGATGAAAAGACTTATCGAAAAGACCTGCATTCTATAGAATAAAACATGCTGTTTAGGCAAATACTACTCGTTTACTATTAAACAGAAAGGGAAATATTTTTGCTTACATTACTTTTGTGTTTTGGTTGAAGTCAATGTAAAAAAGAACAATAGTAGCTGTACAATTAATTTATTTTTACCATTGAGCTATTTGTTTTTAATGGATGCTTTAGTAATTTTTACATATTACAGATTACGCATAATTAAACTGCATACTATTGCAAATGAAAACTATTCATAAATGTCATTTACTATCACTGCTTTTTTCTCATGCATTTTGCTGTTCTTTACTGTATTCTTCATGGAGTTTTTTGTATTTTAAGCTAATGGTTCGGGATAGTTATTTTTTCACTATTCAGGAATAAATAATAGCTTTCCTTTTTGCAAACAGGACTCAATTAATTCTCAGCCCAGTCAATCCGTTTTTTTTTTAATCGAAGATATCTCGAAAACTAATCAACTCGTCTGCTGTTTGTTCTTAGACTTTCAATGGATAAGTGTATAAACATATGCAGTAGTACGTGTTGAGGTGATGAGAAAAACACATAAATCAAGTTATTCGTAGTTTTTTGGAGCAACTTTATTTTATAATTATACGATGATAGTGTTAAGCTATAATATTTTGAGCTATAATGCTATAAGAGTTCTTCCACAATAAAATGAAAATTTTTAAATCAGTTTTCTGATTTTTTATCTCCGAAACATTCAACTCCGAAAAATCGATTTTACTTTATCTTTTTATTTTCTAGTCTTAATAGAAATTTAAATTAAGAAATTAAATTTAAACTTTGGAAATGTTATTAAACTAGTCTGAACTTTAAAGTGATTTCAACGAAAATGGCAGAATGAGCTATAAATTAATTCGAAACAGAACACAGTCACTGATGCCAGTGGCACCGCGTTTCCCGAGCAAGTTTACAGAGATACTAAGTCTTTATTTATAAACTGTAGTGAGCATCGATTGGGCTTTACTGGGATTATTAATTATTGGATTAACTGAATTGATAATATTATTTACTGGATTGAGTTAATTGATAATAAAAAAAATATTATAATAAAAGAAATAAAAAAAATCTGAAAGCTTTCAGATTTTACATTACGCACAAAGAGGTGTCTTTTTAACGTTTTGCGTGTTACCTTTATTTATTAAATATCATGTCCTTCGCACTTAAACCTAAAATTCAGTTCAACAGCAATATCGCAAAATAATTTTTAAATGAGCATATGTTTAGAATATTCGATACACAGTCTCGCAAGCTGGAGATCAAAATGTTTTTTTAAAATTTAATTTAATTTTATTTATTTATTTATTTTTATTCCTACAATGTTGCTATTGCTCGCTTTGATTCCGTTCAGTTTGTCAATAAAAATTTCGTTAAAGTTTTACAAAATTGTGAAATCTCTACATATAATAAAACAAAGAGTCTCTGTGTGTGTGTCTTTCGTTCGTGTTGCGAGTAAACTAATAGACCCAGGGCCACGAAATGTGGTAATAGGTGTATCTACACAAGAGCCAGTGCACCTCGAAGCGATTTTTTCGGAATTCGAATTTTTTTTATTTTATGTTTTGTGACCAAATCGCGTCATTTTGAGACATAATGGGCTACAGGAAAGCGAGATTTCACTCTATACATTTCATTTTTACATCGTCGTGAAGCGTAGACACTTAGCTATTTTACGAACTTAAAGTAAATTTCGTATTTCAATAAATCGATTAAATACGAATTTATTTAGGAAGGTGAGCTTAACACCTTTTTAGCGGAACTTTTTTTTAAAAAACTTATTTTAAAAAATGTGCTTTTCATTTTCCTTTGATTTTTGGACACGTTGAACTTTAATCCTTTCGACTCCTTTTAAAAAAAGAATTTTGGAAAAATAATAATATTTTGTATTTTTTAAAAATTTTTTAAAGCTTCCGAATACACTTCTCACATCTCAGATATTTTAAAATGTAGTTTTGGCAACAATTTTCCTTTATTGTTGTTGATATATTTTTGATGAAACTGCATCATTTTGAATAGTTTCATTCTTTTAAAAATTTCTGTTTGGCAACAATTTTTCATCGTATTTCTTATGTTACATTTTTTAAGAGACTGAAAAGTTTAAGAAATTAAAAAGTTGTTTCTTTTTGCAACGGTAAATTTTTTAATTACTTTATTAGGATAATTAACATTTGTATCAAGGGATATTGCTTATTTCATTTTAATATTTTATATTTTTCCGGTACATTTAAAAGCCAGACGAAGGCTGGCCGCATAGCGGCTAGTAGATAATAAAACAAATTCCAAATTTGGGCTTCCAGTTGCCCATATTGGGGTGGAAACGTACGTTATTCAAAATTGGATGGCTCTGGGTACCATTGTTTTATCACAGTGCGAGAAACTATGCAGAGTCTTCATTATTTAATTTCTTTAAACATAACAACAGCGCTGGAATATTTGGTGGCAGCAATTTGAAAAATGAACCGACATTTATCGATAACCATCGCCAAATGCGAAAACGAAATTAATACTCCTTCTGAGCTAACGCCCTTTGGGCTAATTGTTTACTGGATTGATTATTATTTATTGAAGAAATTTTTATTTATTGAATTTACTGAAGAGATTATTCACTGGGATAATTATTTATTTATTGAAGGAAATATAAACTATGCCTTTATTGAGATTCAAACCTCTAGATCTTCTAAAAACTAGCTAAAAGTGCTACCACTTACACCATAACAGCACGGACGAGAAAACAAAAAAATCTTTTAAGTTCGTTATATGTATTTCGTTACCATAATCGTAAACGCGCTACCGTAATTTAGTTTAAACAATAAAGTTTGATATTAGAAGTGATGTAAAACCTCAGTACTCTTGAGAATAAATAAATTTCATTAATTATTATCTAAATTCAACTTTATTGTTTGTAACGAAAATACAGTTTAACCTGAATTTTAATTAATTATTATTTATTTATTTCATTTTATTACTATTACTTTTTCATTTTTTACTCCTATAATTGCAGAATAAGAAAAAGAAAAATGTTTTTATTTGATTCTTAAATTTCTTTAACTCATATCAAGAGAGAATTTTTAAATGAATGAATGTAACTTGTTTACCTTTGTATATTGAAGGTAAATTTTGGGCCTGATATTATTCAGAAAAAAAAATTGCAAAAATATGAAGCACGAGTTATTATAGCATTTTAAACACTGCTCTTTAAACTTGAATGATTTTCTACATCATATTCAGGATATCTACGACTAACGCCTTCAAAAATTGTAAGGAAAGAGGAAGCATTACTCCGATGTTTGTTCAGGATCATAACTGAAATTACGAGTGTGCTAAAGTAAGATAAGAAGAATGTAACGAGGAATTGAAAAAAAAAAAAAAAAACTTTGAAGGGAAACAAAACAGAGTTGGATAGTTAATGTTACACAATGAATTCCTCCATTTTAGCTACCCATTTCACCACTTTTTTCCCATGTCTTCATAGGCAGTGTTGCATTTAAAAGTTGAGGAACTCTGGCACATTTTTGTAAAAAAAAGGTTTGCGCTGTTCATTAGGTGGGAAATGATCCATAAAATTAAATTTTTCAGCACAGGAGTAAAATTTATCATTCGAACTAAGTGTTCTTGTCCCTTTGGTACAATCTGGTGCATCGATGTGTAAATATTTTATTCACAGTTTGCACATTACAGCTGTTTAGAGGATTTGGATGATTAAATTACTTAAAACTTTAAAAAAAGTTGTCAGTAGAAAGAAACAAACAGCGATCCTTTTCTTAATTCAGTTGTGGGGTTATAATATTTAAATGGTCTGGCTTTCATGAAAATTTCTGCTTACTTTAAAAACGTATAAACTCTGCATTAAAACCCCTCATAATGTCGGTTAAAACAACTTTCGACAACAGACAACTTACAAGAGATGCAACTGAAATTTCAACGATAACTTCTCCTAGATGTTAAAAAGGCCTTTCATAAATCGTTACCCAAATTCTAAGACAGAATTTTCATTCACGAAAACATTATTGTTCTGCTGAGAATAAAGCAAGTACAACATTTATAGTACTTTCGTGTGCCATTTCTACAAACAAATGCTCTTCCTAAAGGTGCAAACACAAGATCAGTCGAAGCAGCTAACAGCAGTTTGTACAATAGTAAAAGGTCAACAGAAAGCTGGCATGCACGCTTATATTAGAATCGAAATTATAGAAGCCCATGACGACATTTTACTGCAGTGTTTTTCAATGTGACGAGAAGTCCCCTGAGATTTATCGTGACAGTTTCGAATTTGAAATGCATTTTATTCCGTTACAATAGTTCTACGCAGATTTTTGCTGTATATTACAACGAATTTATCTATTTAGCTTTAAATAGGCTGCACTAAATTGTCAACAACTGCAATTAATTCATTCTCTCCTATTTGTGAAAAAATTTGATGTGAACACCACATGACTTCCATGTACGGCGTATTAAATAATGCACATTTTTTGCTGCATTTCATTTAATTTCATTAGAGATATAGTTCTCAGGAAAAATACATAAAAGCTCAAAACGTCTTCGTTAAATACAGAAAAACATAAAACATTAAATAGAGTTAAAAACTGTTAAAAAATTTTTCTAATTAATTCAAATTAGGTGCACAAAACTTTTGGCCCCACTCGGCAAAAAGACAGTCAAGTTGGCGCAGAAACTGACTTAATTCCCCATGCTTTTAAGTTTCAAATGTAAACAAATGGCGGAGTCGTTAGGCTTAGTGGAACTTAAAAAAAATTTTTAAATAGTTAATAACTCTACAGCTATCGCATGCAAATTAAATAAAGGCATAAAAACCTTAACCGGAGCATAAGAGTAATGTAATTCAATCGCTTTTAAAGCAAAGCATACACAATTTATTTACGAACATTAAAAGAAAAAAAAAAACTTAGCTCACCGAGCTGGATAACAGAGTAAGTACATATATTTGTATACTTTAGGTGCGACCGATTGTAACCAGAAAGGGAGGTGCACATCTTATATACAAGTTTATAGCAGTCATATACTTTCAACGTTCTGAGGTTACTCGTTTGTTACTTGTTTTATCCGAGATACATACATGCGTTCAGACGTCACGAAAAAAATCTCTTTTGAATCCATTTTAAATCCATTTCACAATCCGTTTTGGGAAAAAGAGTCCTTTATTCTGCCCATAGTACAGATGTAACGCAAAAACATCGTTCAAATGGAATTGAGAGAAATCAAAACGGGTATTTTTGTTGAAATAAGATACTTGAAATTTTCCGTGGTTACAATACTTCCTTTTCGTACAACGAAGTGAAAAGAAAGGGTCTTGAATTTATATACATGAATTATTGAAATAACACTGAACAATAGCATTTCGTCTGGAATCTTAGTTTACTCCTTGCACTACCAAATTAATATTTACCAACTTTTTCATGCGAAGTCCACCATGAAGGCAGCTCTTCTAAGACAAATAACAATAAAGAGCTTGGTAGTAACTAGTTAGTTTATCATCCAGTTATAGAGGATACAGCTGCCATTTCTACCTTTCTTGTTGTTTATAAACAAATAAACACGCTACGAAAAACTAATATCGAGTAGGGTTTTTTTCCTCGGCGAACTACATTCTGTGATCAGATCCTAAGATCGAAATTTGGTTTGAATTGTTATACTAGTCGGTTTCAAATAAAAATTGCCTCCCGAAGCATGAAGTACATATTAGTTATGTAAACATTACGACCAATAATAATAGCATAATAATAATAAAGAATAATTTGAAATTCAAATAAAACTGCTATGAGACCGCGGGTTCTCATTTCAGTATTTTGTTATAGTGTCCACACAGTGTTGCCATTGTTCGCTTTGAAATCGTTGAATTTCTTAATCAAAAATTTGTTAAAGTTTTACAAAATATGAAATAGATGATAAAACAAATTCCAAATTCGGGCTTCCAGATGTCCATATTCGGTTGGAAACGCACGTTATTCAAAATTGGATGGCTTTAGGTACCGTCGTTTTATCACAATGCTAGAAACATACATATATTTATGCAGATTCTTCATTATTTAATTTTTAAATTTAATATAGGACTGTAACATTTGGTGGCAACAGTTTCAAAAGTGAACCGACATTTATAGCGAACCAACGCAAAATGCCAAAACGAAATTAATAGCCCTTTTGGGATGACGTCGTTTAGGCTAATTAAAAACCTTAAAAGTAATCTTCAAAATTAAAGGCAAAACTGATTTTGCCTTTTTTGCCTAATTTTAAATCAAAGGAGACTAATTTGAAAAAGCAAGTTAAAGTAATTAAGGTTTGAAGAGGGCAAAAAACTTAAGCAAATTTCAGTACTTTTATACATTTTTCGTACTTAATTAAACGATAATTACACATCAATTAATATTCGAAATTGGATACATATAACTATACCACATATTAAAAGAAATAGAATTTTTACGCTTTGGTAATTTATACAGTAGAACCTAGGTGTTAGTTGTGAGCATCGGCTTTGCAATATGGGTTCTATTCTGTGCTTTGAAATCATGTTTTTCCCCATGAATAATTATATTAAATAAACAAATAAATAAGTAGGACTTCCAAAAATGATCCAGCTTTTCGGATTATTGAAGACTGAATTATTACATGTCACATCACAAAAATAAAATAATAAGAACAGGCATTTTTATATGATAACAGATATCTTATAATATCCCACTTCAGATAAATAATGTGACTACATCTTCCTGTTACTATATAATTATGTTTAAAAGATATGTATCACAATATTTACTTTACGGAAATTATATATGGTAAACTCTAAATCAACTTCATTTGCTATAAACAAAACGAAAGTTCTTTTGAGTCCCAATATTTAAGAAAATTTTCATTCACTAGCACTAACAACGTCAAACTTATTTTTCATTCATCAAAGGGAGAACCAACCATCTTTAGTTTCAACACACTTGGTCCCCCCCCCCCTGTTTTTTCTTTCACTATTTCTTTTCTGTCTTGTTTCACCAGTAAAAAATAAAATAAAGAAATAAGATGTAAAATTTTTCTCCACATCTAAATGCTTTCAAATTAAATAAACAATAAGAAAACATGCGTTTGAGAGTTTGAATCTATCTGAGGCCTCCATTAGGTTGCAAAGGAAAACACTGTTAAAAAAGAACTTGGCATTAAATAAACATATAATAAACCACCAGATGTAAAACAAACATGTTTCCTGTTGCTGAAATATAAACTCTAAAATGATGTCAGCTGCCATGATGTCATTCACGACCGTGACAAAGAGACCTTTAAGACGTGACATGTACATTGCATGGTGTTTTTTTTTTAAGTATTCTGATGGCATATTGCTCGAGTGATTTCAATTTGATAACGAACTTCGTATAACGGGTTTGAAACATGCGCAGTTCAGAATTCATCTTGGCTTGTTCTTGTACGTGATAGTGAAGCTTTTGCATTTGTAGATCGAAGGGTGTGAAGTTTTGTTTAGGGAAAATACTTTCCAAAAAGATTAGTCAAATTTCTTTCTTGGCAATCAGTTTGATAATAATAATAAAAAAATTGTGTTAATGAAAGTCTTTTTATTTTTTTATATTTTCTTTTTTTAATAATAAGAACTTAAACATCTGGGAATACACATAATAGATTATTTTCTATAAAAAATTCTTGACATTTTTTTCAGCAAAAAATCGCTTTTGGAAAACCGCTTTTGTAAAACACCCTTCTAATCTGATAGATATTCAAAATACGATAGTATTCATCCTTTTCCAAGTGTACACATACTTGCAAAAGGAGTACGAAAATATAAGTAACAAAACATATTCATTTTCGTTTAAGATCATATTACAGTATTTAGAAGATATTTAGAATCATCGTGTAAGGAATTATTTTACGATGTATATGTTACGGTGAAACACCGAAATCTGGAGAATGTCGACTTTCACCGGTGAATGTCAACATTCACATAATCGCTTGGTGTATGTCCGAAATATTTTACAAATACTCTTATTTCTGACTTACACCGGTAAATGTCGACATTCATCATGTACTAATGGTGAATGTTGAATATATGAGAATATTATATTTTCTTCTCCGTCATTCAGTCGCGAAAAAACACACAAGTACTTAAAACACACAATACATTCAAAATAAGAAAGGAAAATAATAGAAGTTAAAAAACTTACTTAATTATACAGTACGTTCTAAATGAGAAAATAAAATAATTACTAAATTATCTGATTTAAATCTTATTTATTGCAACAACTTAAACTATTATGACGCTTTGAATTGCCCAAGAGGCCCTTGCTTTTACAACTGCATTTATGGAAAACAGCTAGTCTATTCTTCTCTTTTCGACCTACACCAGAGCATATGTATGATTGTCGACATACACCGGTGAGGGTCCGAATGTACAAGAATGTAATGCAATATTCGATCTTTCACCGACGTGCTTGGTGAATGTTGACGTTCTCCTGTGAAGGTCGACATTCTCCAATTTCGGTCTTTCACGGTAACATATATACTCTCTTGGTGAAACTGGCAAGCACATATAAGCGACAACTGGAAGATCTGTGGAGTCCATTTTATGCCCACATTTTGGACCAAAATGTTTAACAGTATCTACAGTGGAGTCAGAAGTGAGATGTGGTAGACAGTAATTTCTCATCACTTGACTGAATAGCTCCCCACTTAGTTGCCTTTTAAATAGAGGGAGAAAAGAAAGAATTATTGCATTCCTCTCTGCTGGGCTGTTTTAGCATCAGTAGAAAGTATCAGCTCGCAGTTGAAAAATCAGTGGTTTGAATTCCATCTAGACGTTGTTAATTTTTTATGTTTTTGGCCTGTTACGCCAGTTTTAGGGTCTCACGATGATTCTGGTATACAATGCCCACTACACCATCTGCAAATATATTTTGGTGCTACAGATTCAGTGCTATCTTGGGTAATGATATAAGCTCTGGCACCGTGACACTTACTTAGAAGGGAAAACCTTGAGCCATAAAATTTTGAATAATGTAGTCCTTCACCTGAACATGGGCACATGGAAGCGCGAATTTGGAATTTGTTTTGTTGTGTATTTCATATTTTGCAAAACTTTTGCAAACTAATTTTTGATTAACAAACTCAACAATTTATGAAAAAACAAGAAAGTAAAAAGGAAGTAAGGAGGGCAGTAAAGTTGAAATCTACTTAATAGATTTGGTAGATTTTTTGAAATCGATTCTGGACATCGATTCTGGTGTGTTTGATAGTTGTCTGAACTTCAGATGAGTTCTTTGCATCAACTTGTTGCTTATATCTTCTTATATTACAATTTTACATTTTCTAATGAATATTTTCGCTACCCAACCATTGTCTGAACAAAATACCAATGAATTCTTTGAACAGACGCTCCTCTAAGCATTTTCAATTTTCTACTGTTAACCAGTCTTCATCGGCGAGTTTTTGAGGATTTTTTGGAGGGGGTTGCGGCAAAGCACACGAGGTTTATTTGCCTAAAGGAGAGATGCGTTCAGGGAGGACCTTTTTATAAGGAAATCTATCTATCTTGCATTCACGTCAAGCCAATTGGTAGAACTATGAAAATTTCCATGTCAACCTGTTCGACGGGATCTGAACACAGTTAAACTACTAGTGTTCAGCGATCTTATAGCTTGACTGCTGACGGGCTCCAAATGATATAAAAGTATTTCAATGCCTCGATTACATTTCAGTTTTTATTTATATGGCTATTGAAAGTAAATGGAGCCTACTGACATTTTAAACAATGCTTTCTTTAAAATTTGAAAAAAAGTTAAATATTTGGCACTGAAAGAACCTCAGCTTATTATGATATTATTTTAGTGTTTGATTAGGCTGTTTGAATACACCCTAATCTATTTGAATATGAGCCCATGAGGGCTATCTGCCTAAGGGAAGGGATGACGTTGTGGAAAACTTTCTGTGAGAAACTGGTTCGTATTCAAGTTAAAAATATGAAAAATGATGAAAGCCGCCATGCACACAGGCCTTTAAAAAGCTCTCAAACAGGGGGGAGACCACTGTTCGGGTTATTAATCACTCAGATACTAATGGGAGAAAGAAATCTCACGGAATTATTTGTAAGTATTTTTTAAAAAATTTGTGAGAGAAAAAGTTCTTACTGAAAAAGTCGTTACCTAGTTCATTTTTAAAAAATAATTAAGTAATTTATTATACAATTATATGTAAATGTAACATATGAGGTAAGCTTGATACTTCACCTTGAGAAAGAATAAAATATGCGAGTACGATCTCACGTAGAAATTTCTAGAAAATTGATGAAGGAAACGCTTTTACTTTGATTTGTTTGATCTTCCACCTAAAAATGAAACGCAGAATATGGGGGAAAATGCTTAAATTTCAAAGTTACGTCTTTCAAAGTTGTTACAACAATTCATACTTTCAGATCCGGATAAAATTTTCATATTAGACGGTAAAAGTAATCCAAATTCAAATCCCTATAAGCAACCAATAAAGAAATTTTGAATTTAGTTGAAATACTATAGCTGCTCTACGCTTATACTTGTTATATTCTAATTAATATGTACTGTTACATATATTTAACTGTCTGTACTCTCAGCAAACATTAGCCTTTTCTAACTAAATGGATGTCAATATGGTTTCAGTAATTTCTAAAGCATTAAATTACTTTTCGATATATAATTTATGTCTTAGTTACATTTCCGTTTTTATCACAAATATGAAAACCGTGTTAAATAATACTACTCATTTCATCAACGAGCATATTCATCGTACAGCATATTGCTCTGCAGAAAGAACTTTTGACTAAAATTGCAAAACTCTTCAAACTGTTCCATTCATTTCGAAACCAGTTGGTGTGTGTGATAGAGAGGACATTCATCTTCTCAAAAAATTTTATACTTTGCAAACAGAGAAAGCACAGTGAAAAGGTGCAACGAATCTTTCATTAGCCCACGAATCATTCACTGTGTAATTCTCGAGCTGGCAGGGTAGATGATTGCTAGGTGCGATGCCTTAACTGGTGCGAGGCACCTTTAATTAGCTTGTCCATTGTACCACGAGGTCCCCGGTACAAGGCCCATTCATCCGGTTCCTGAAGCAAGGCAACCGAAAAAGGATGGAAGACAGGCATCACTCTGGCGCAGAGAGGGGAGAGAGGAACGGACAGACAGAGACAACAGTCCAGCGCTTGGCATGCGAGGTCCTGGCATTGTCACTTGCTCTGTGGAAACCGCGACATGACATAGCTTCCCTTCATCCATCTCCGTCAAAGTCAACCGCTCCAAGCGTCTCCTGGACTCCTCGCTAATTGTCCCATGGGGGAGGGACGAGGAGAAGGAGGAGGAGGAGGCAAAGAGGAGCTCCGGGTATCCCAAGGATATAGCTAGCTCCCAGAGAAAAGGGAAGTGGGGGATGAGGAGACATTTTCCATCGCTTCATCTCTCTGACTGGACACTGGAGTCTAACGACACATTTTCTTGTCTACCTTGGATTGGCGTTGACACGTTGTCACCCCGTCATTAGAATCATTCCAGGGGAAAGGAGGATCGATAGAAGGAGGCCTTCACCACTCTCCTCAGGAGCATCAGGAAATTTGCATGGAAAAGTATCGGAAAGATTTTCGCAGTGGATTGTGGAAAATTCTTTTCATCAATAACGACACAAATTGGCTTCAACGATGAATGATCACTGGGATGTGTCGTGTCAGAGATGTCACGCAGATGATTAGTGGAAGCACACGTCGACTATTTTCTTGCGACTGGAAAGAAGAGGAGAAAAAACGAGTTGTCTTTATTAAATGACAACTTTTAAAATCGGAAATAGCTGTTCCAGCACTTTAGGCTTATAGCCAAAGCACTGGATAGAAACTTTTCGAGAAAACTAAATAGAAAATGGCAACCTACAACTGAGGCTTTTTCTTAAAAAAATAGTTAAAACTTTTGCCGCGTACTGTTCTTTATATATTTAGATGGCTCATTTTGTTTTTCCTTTCCAAAGTCTATGTTTTCGCACGGTTGTAAACACATTCCTTCTAAGGATTCCGACATCTTTGTTTTCTAGGAACACACAAAATCTTATTCAAATATTGTTTCCTCACTGATAAATGATGGAATGCAGAAAGATACATTGAAAATAAAGTTTATAGTTTTTATGTAGAATAATACATTTTAAAAATATAAGGATATGTAAAAAAGATGAATTTAGAGTAAGGCTTCATCGTGCCTTTGCCTGCAATCAAAGTGGGAACTTTTAAATAACCGCAATGATTTCTAGCTGTTACATCGTATTAGCATGCGAGAATACTGACGT
Organism: Stegodyphus mimosarum; assembly: GCA_000611955.2. NCBI lineage: Eukaryota > Metazoa > Arthropoda > Arachnida > Araneae > Eresidae > Stegodyphus > Stegodyphus mimosarum. The sequence continues at coordinate 230,363 of KK119213.1, read as the reverse complement.
AATTCTTTACAAGGCCTAAAGATTTCTCACTGCTCTTTTTACGATTCTATTCAGTATTTCATACAAATGTATAACACTTAAAAAAGAAAAAGAAAACGGGTAAATTTTATTCTCTTTCATCAAATTTCATTTCAGTCTCATTTCATCAGCTCTTGTATCTCGTTCCTTATGTAATAAGCCTTAATATTTTCTAAATAGATTAGAAAAGTCTGTTATTTTCCCCAATTGCTTCAAAAGTAAATTTTACAACAATATGGAGAACATCATAAATTTGCATAGATACAGTTTAATGTCACAATTTTCTCGATGCTTCGGCTGTACAATTTTGCTTTTAAAGTTAATGAAATTAATTATATAAATAAATTAATGAATAAAATGCTTAGAATAGTTTTCGAACTCGTTGAAAAATTAATTAAATTCTCAGCAAAAAAATCACTCCTTCCCCCCAATCGAATTCATCTTTCAAGTTATTATTTTTCTTTAATGAAAATTTCGTTATCAAACGAAACGAATGAAAGTGTCAATAGGTACCGCAGCGTCGTTACACTTTACTGTTTTTATTGCAATTTCCCTCGCTCAGAAATACAGTTATAAAAAAAAAAGAACTCAGGAAAGGTCAATTCAATGTTGGGGTGAGAGAGCGCTTGTCGCTGGACAAGGCTTGGGGTACAGAATTGGATATTATGTGACTTTGCCTAGCTCATTTTAGTTTTGATAGAGAGTAATCCAGATTACGCAATCTTATAGTCTTATACCCTCTTCTTATATCACCATCCTCTCATAACAGCGTTCAGTTTGATAGATTTTAAGCGCAGAAATATTCCATATTTACAAACACCCATACCACTTTCGGGTTTTGATTCCGGGCCCAATGATTTGGCAACTGGCTTTGTTAACCTGCTAATCACTATACTTTACGTTAGGTTTTTTTTTAATTAGGAGACATAAAACATGAGCAATGCCCTCGCCGGTACTCGAACTTCGGACCTCTCGAATACACCCCGAGTATGCTGGCCATTACACCACGAGGATTAGGATATGCTAAGAAGGTGGGAAAAATACCTTATATACTCCCCCTTTGGCCAAATCCTGGTGGGGGAGAATCATCATCCATCCCTTTTTTTAGTTCGGGCGCTATTGTAGAGTCATTAGGTTATTTCAAAACAGGAGCCGTGAAACGCGCCGAGTGTGCTGGCCATTACACCACAAAGGTATGCTAGGAAGACGGGAGGAATACCTTTTATACTGATCTGCGTGGCAGTTAGTTAATCTATCTGGTTTAGCCTATCTATTTAACCTATCTAAGTCATTAGTTATTCTAGGGCAGAGGTCTTTAAAATTTGTCGACTTATGGAACCCTTAAAGCTATAAGTTTTTTTCTGGGAACCCCATCCCAAACTTCGAAATATATTTCTTCATTTAATATTTAAAGTAAATCAATATGTTATAGGTACTTTATGCAAAAACAATTGAAAGAAAGAATCAAAAGAAACACGTCGCATTCCTTATTAAAAAATTTAACATAAAATTAATTGTAATTTAATAATTAATAACATTAACTCCTGCTCCTAGTGTCACTTACGCTTGTATTATTTTATTGACAGCAGTGTGCTTTTTTTTTTACAAAAACTATCGAAGTCTAGCTCTAGTTATAATGCTTTCTGCAGTCGCATTTCATATTCATTCAATTTCTTTCTATATTTTTTTGTTGCCGTATACGGGAAGAAGGATTTTTCACTTAAATATGTTGTCCTAAATGTCACTAAATGACATTTTATTTTATAGCCACGTGAGAAATTTATAGTTATTCTGCATGAATCTACAACCAAAAATTTTGGAGCTGCTGTTGCTTAAATTTAGATTTTAACGTTGAGTCTGCTGGTATGTCGACAAGCTGTTCTCTTTCCTTCATTGACAAACATTCTGATTTATCGTAGTACTCGAACGGATTTTTTATAAAAATGAAAGAATGTAAGTCATACTTAAATTTTTCCTTCTGGGAAATGTTTTCTTATAGTTTTCTTCAATTGAAAAAGGTTCTCCAGCGCATAATTTTTTAACTCCATCATCTAAATTTATTTTCTATTAGAACACTTTTTAGTTCTGCAAAGCATTGCACGTCATTCGCTTTGACGTATTATGACCACTTTAAGTCTTAAATTTAAACTACTGGTCTTCAAACTAATCTACAGCTAAATGTATCTTTATGTTTTTAGTTAATGAACACTAGTAGACTGTTATGACGGCCTTATAATTTTATTTTGACTCACGGAACCCTATGGTTTGACGGTTCCACGGAACACAGTTTGAAGACCAATGATTTATGGCATCAGTTAATCTATTGTTAATGCCATTACTACACTCAAAGTGATTCGTTTGAAAGTTGATTGCATGATGTTTATGCAAGAAGAAATCTGTGAAAAAAAAAAGAAAAAAAACTTTAAAAAGTGTTCGTAGTTGAGCTAAGCTCAACTACGAACTTTGAGTAATATTTCTATCCAGTTTTTGCAAATTTAGCTTTTTTTTTAACAAAAATTGTACTTTCAACCTAACACGTTTTAAAATCGCATCTTTAAATTCCTGCAGTTAGATTTACAACACCGTGATAACAGTGTTGCATTTGAGCTTTTTAATAATAGCATGAATATTGCCGTTGGTTGATGAATATTGCCATGAATATTGCCGTTGATATCGCATTTGGGCGATGGATTGGAACATATTAAATATTTGTTGGATTTGTTTGAAGCAAATACCCTGAGACTGAATACTTTCAGTTTAAGATTCTTCTTCGAATTTTAATGTACGTGTGTAACAGATCGCAAAACCATTACATAAAACTGTAGAGACATTAAGTTATTTCGAAGCAGGAGGCATTAAAACTAAGCAATGCCCTCGCCGGGATTGGAACCCTGGACCTCTCGAATACGCGCCAAGCTTGCTGATCACTACACCACGAAGGCATGCGAAGAAGGCGGGAGAAATCCCTTATATACTCCCCTTTTAGATGGCGACTGGGGATTAGGTGACTCAGTCGCCATAATCTGTTGGTGGAGAATCATCATCCACCACCCTTTTAGTTCGGACGCCACTGTAGAGATATTGGGTATTTTTTCAAAGCAGGAGAAATGAAAAAAGAGCAATGCTCTCACCGGGATTCGAACCATGGACCTCTGGAATACGCATCGAGCGTGCTGATCGCTACCCCACGAAGGCACGCTAAGAAGGCGGGAGAAAAACCTTATATAATGAGTTAGATACAGTAATAATTTAAAATTTAAAGATGTAATTATATACGCTAAATATGTACTTAAACCAATATTTTTCAATAGTAGACTCAGTAAAGCAAACTTTAAAAATCTTGAACATAATCCTGATTAAAAAGGGAAATATGTTCCGAGCAAAATGTCGCATTTACTCGAAAAATAAGATTTTCTTTTCTGTTTGTTCAAAAAATTGGCAGGTTTCATAAAACGGATACTTTGATATATGAAACTGCAGAATAAAAAGAAAGAATTTAATATCATATTATGTCCACTAATTACACTATTTAAATTCTGTATTAACTGCAAAATTACCGCTAATTACAATAACCACGTTCAGCTGAGCAATTTCAGTTTAAGACTGCAGTTGCTGTACTGGTTAGTGTTATGTCTGAAAAAATATTAGGCCACAATATGTCACTAATTTTCACTAATTTTTCTTTCTGTACCATAATAAAGTATTGCATTTAATTAAGTAACTTATCTTTCTAATTTTAACTAAGCTCTCATCAAATATTCATCTATATTTTCATTCTAAAAATTTAGGCTAGAAGGTAAGAAGGGTCTTATATTCGAAAAGGTATTATTTTCGAGTAAATTAGTTATGTCTTATACCTGCACTGTAATGCGAAGCAATTAATGCTGATATTTGTATACTACGTTTTTCAAAAACTGGAATTTAAATTAATGCATTAACTCAAATTATATTGCTGAGAAAATGGAAGTATATTTGAGGTTTATTATTGATTAGCAATGTCATAATAATTGTTGAGCACTCGTTTAGCGAAACAAAAAGTACATTTTTTTTTTTTTTTTGGGGGGGGGGAACGAGTCGGTAAACATCAACAAGCTTTCGTAACGAATTTCTCAGGATTTTTTGTAGTTGTTTTTCTTTCATACGGTGATTTCAATTCATAATTAAACCCATCATTTGCATTTGCGTGTTTCTTTGCAAGTTGTATGCGAAATAATAAAGAAATATTGTTAAAAAAATCTCATCAGTCAGCATAATAATATAAAAAATAAATCATTGCTTTCCGAGACAATATTTCTTTACACTTTAAAGTAGTAAAAAGTTGTCACTGGAACTGAGAACATTTAAAAATAACCAAATTCTTACTATAATGTAATAGCTAAGACCTTATAATTATTAAAAAGTATTCACCTCAGCCTTCCTATTGGTGGACTGTCTTTCTGTTTTGGGTCCATGAGCCAGTAGGGAGTTGCATGCCTTTTTGTGTCTGGTGGAAGACACGAAAACAATTAAAAAAAAAAAACTTAGAGATTATCTTTTCTTCCTACAGGTGGTGCATAGTATTGCTTAGGTGGAAAGAAAAAGTTAGTTTTACTTAAAACCACGTTAGAGTTTGCGCAGATTAAGATAGCTTAAAATGAAAAAAGCTAGATAAAAAGTGTCACGTAAAAGCGCCCATCCAAAACCATAATCTTAGTCAATCACTTTGATGTTTATTAATATTTAAAATGATACTTTGAGCCTTTTTGTTGCTAAAAAATATTTATCCCCTCTTTTTTATGCAGTGTATTGGTCTTAGTTAATTTAATTAATTGCCAAACGTCAATGAAGGATTCACAAAATATGCAAATTATTTATCTTCTTATCGCTAAGTTTTTAAAACTCTGGACTTAAAAATAAAAAAAAAGTTTCTTTTTTTAAATTGTTCTGTGGAAGAACGCTAGGTAAATTCTGAAATCACTCGTTTTAATTTCGAAATGGGACTACTGTCCTTCAGGTCAAGAGAATTCTTCACCTTATCTTGTTAGTTAAATAGAAATTTTAAATTTAAACTCTAAAATTAGTAAAGTAGATACATTTTAAATGGAAAATGTCTTTGAAAATTATTAAAATCATTTGTGAAGTCAACAGATTCTTTTCTCCACAAGAAAACAGATCTAAGACTAATATGGTAAAACGAAATCATCTGGCATGTCTTCGTGAGTTTCATTTAAAGCAAAGTTTCTCAAACTTTTTATAAATGAGGACCAGGTTTACAAATTAGAATGTTCTGCTGCCTCCTCCCCCCCACATTCTCATCCCCGTAACGTACACCAAAAAACAATTTTTTTTGGAGTACGTTACTGCCAGTATGCTTATTTTTTTTAAACACAATTAATGAAAATTCTTTTAATTTTATTTTCATATTAATCAAGTAAGTTAATAGAAAAAATATGTTTTCATTTTTAACAGTTCAAGAGTATTAAAGTTTAGATAATCTCTATCTTATTAGTAAACTTGAATAAATGTTGATACTTATGTTAATGAGGTGCATGAGATACTTATGTTAATGAGGTGCATGAGATACTTATGTTAACATGTTGATACTTATGTTAATGAGCCTGTCGATTCTTGCGTAACTGCTCTATATTTGGATATATACTGGTAAAATGCATTACAGACATAGTGCTTTAATTTCTCTCTTCTTTGCGAAGACTAAATTTGGAAACTGGTAGGTAAGGTAACCGGCAAATTTCATAAAATGTAAATCTTGGGACAAAAAGTGATAATCCATTGAGATGTGTAAATTCCAAATCGTAAGGTTTTCAGCTATAGTGTAATGTATGCAGTTGAATTTTTTGGGGGGAAGAGGTTCCTTCTTTGAAATCTAAGAGAACCACCAAAGCAAACTTCGAAGATCAGTAGTTATCAGCGGATCGCAGTTTCAGAAACTCAGCAAAAAAAATTACTTTTAAAAACATTACTTTTAAAAAACATTACTTTTAATTTTTGTCTTAGCAATACACTGAAATTAAATATAATTAAAAAACACCCACACACAAAGAAAACTGAAACCTTTCAGATTTTATATTACTCCCAGAGGAAGGTTTTTTCATTTACGCACTTACACGTTTCGAGAGTATTTGGGCTAAAAATATTTAAAAACAACACATCTACAGAATTTTCGATAGACAGTCTCGCACGCTGGAAATAAAATAGCCAGTGCTGCCATATCTCGCTTTGAAATCGTTGAGGTTGTTAATAAAAAATTCGTTAAAATTTTACAAAATATGAAATAGAAAAATAAGCGAATTCCAGATTCCAAATTCAGGCTTCCAGATATTCATATTCAGGTAGAGGACTAATACAAGGCGATAATATTTGGTGGCAACAGTTTGAAAAGAAATACAACGCTTTTAGTGATTCAGTAGAAAAGGTTGTTTCGATGCTAATAACGCTTCTGGGCTAATGCCTCTTTGGGCTAATGATTCAGAGTTAACTTTTCTTAAGTTAATAGAAAATTAACTGTGTATGATTATTTATATGGACATTCTTATAAATTATACAGGACACAACACATTTAGTAGCAGAAATCGATCTAACTTCTAGCTTTGCAAGAATTTTTTACATTATTTAGAGATTTGTTCGTCAAATATTACATAGCTTAAAAACACTAGCTTGCTACATAAAAATTAATGCAAATCGATGAAATAAATACATTTAAAAAAACTGTTATTTAACAGTTCATTCATAACATAATGTTATTTAACAGTTTATTCATAATAATAAACATCGTTAATTCAATCATTAAACTAAATTTTTAATTTTAGCCAGCGGGAAAAAAAATGTATATTTTTTTTCTAATTCCATTTTACGTATTTATGATGTTTCATGCAGAATTTGATCCTCTTGTTCTGAGTGTCTCGCTTTTAGTAAATAGTTCCTCTTTTCATAAGTTTCCTTATAGCATTCTTTAGTAAGGGTGGTAGTTTATCGTTTGCTCCCTCCTCCTACTTTCTTCCAAACATCATTATTGTTTCCGGTTCAATTTAAACAGTCATCATTCTTTGTACCTGAAATACAGTTTATTCAATATCCAGCAAAGTGGTTAAGTGTTCGTATCATTTTCTCATTCCATTCCTCCCCCGCAAAACTAGCTATTGGCCTACATGTCAACGAGCTTACAAAAGCCAGTGAAACGATCTAAACAGAATTGTTGGCAACCTATTTGCACCACTCTTAACTGTTTCGAGCTGAAGAAACAAGCCAACAATAGATCTTTATATAACTCAAAACTGCTTTCCATATAGCGTGCGCAACACTCTTACATTTCATTTTCAAGCCAAGGGCTCAGCAATTCCGGAACAATACTCCAACTTTCTTTTGCGTGCTGTTGCAAGAGGCAGTTCTTCTGGGTTTGGTAGATAAAATTCTCGTGGTTCCCGCGCGATCATCAAGACGGCAAACACAATGCGGGTGTTCTTCAGGATCGAAAGAGGAAAGGAATAATAATAACAAAAAAAAAGTGTTCCTTTCCCTGCTCCACCCCGTTATCGACAAACTGGATCGACATAGAACTCTCCAGATGCTGGATACTCTGGGATGGTTTTCTTGGGTTTCACCGGGTCGTTGACGTTCCCGAAGCATTTTTGGCGAAGAACAAAGAAAAAGAAGAAAAAATGTAATAAAAGAAGTAAGAAGAAAAGGAGAAGGAAAGAGTTGGGAAGAGGGGGTAATTTCCACCTTCATTCCCGAAATAAGAAAATCGCGAGCTCAGGCTGTCGCCTTTTCTGCGAAGGAGTTTCAACTGAAGATATCAAAAGAAAAGGTATGAACGTGAAGCGAAAAAAGGGGGAAGAAAAGTGGAAGGAAACATCTATTTGCTTACAGAATGAGACTAGAAATTCTTTTTTAGAATTTATGAAAATGCAAAGACTTCTCAAACACGTTTTTATTATATTTTCTTTAATTGTTTAATTAAACATTTTAACTCTGAATTCCCGCTATTAGGCAATGTTGAAAGTTGGATGGGTTACTTTGGACATAGACGCAAAACTTAACTCCTTTCACTGTTGTGCGCTTGTTAATAATAATTACTGATCGATTTTGTTTCTTTGCGTAATATGAAAATTATCAAAAATGCCTTTTTGGTTTATCGTAATATTATCGTTTTGCTCCTTTTTAATATAAAAATCAAACTTTTAAAGTTATACAATATATACTAAAAGCTTTGCTTTTTAATTTATAGATCTTGTAATTCTAAGTATATTATACCTCTATTGCTTGTATTTTAAGCAAAATTGTTTTAATTTCAAAACACTGACACGAAATTTTCAAAATTAGTTTTAAGTACGTAATAGTGTATTTTATACAAAAACAATGTGATTCAATCGTTTTCTTTTGAAACACTTTCTTTGAATAAAGAAAATAAATATTTTTAGAACGTTTCATTAAGAAAAATTACCCGTCTATTTCAGTTTATTATTGCTTGAAGCATTTTACTATTTTCCAATGACAGAGGTATTCCATTTCTTTTTGGGAAAAAAAGCATAATTACTTTTCAGAAAGAGAAACGTAAGTAAATATAATAATGATCATCTAAGTTTAACACGTCCTTAGCTTTTCCCATCTGTTTAAGCAATTTTGCGTAATTGCACGCGAGGTCTTTGAAGCAATTGAATTACTTCAGAATTAGAAATATGCCTATTTTTCTAAAGACTGAGAGAAACATCGCCCGGAAATCTCAAGACGTTCGAGTCCATTATAAATATTTGCGTTAAATGATCCTTTTTTATGTATTAAAATTTTTATTTTTTCGTTTTCCCAAAAAGGTAATTACAGTTCATGTGAGAATATTAATTATTTTAAGCGATACTTTATTGCTAATATTAAAATTAGACCTGTTAATAATCGTAACTGAATTTAATCCTTTTCAAAGCATGCAAAAACTTAAAAAAACATGAAACATACCAATACTTTTATTACAATAATGTATATATTTAGTACATTAAGTTTGCACTGTGCATTATTTTCTGTGGAAAAAATTTATCTTGAAATCTTTCTAAAAATAGGAATAGTTATTCTTTCATATTAACAGCAAATAATGCAACAAAATATCAAATTGCTCAATTTTACTTATTAAACTAGAATCACCATACAAGCAATTTGAATAAAATATGTAAAAGGTAGTCCACAAGCAAATTCTCTTATGTCGCTCCGTATAACCATAATGGACACTTGCAAGAGGTACAATGGTAATGTCTTAAAGATTCTCTCAATACGTTAACACTCTAATATAAATTGTACCAATAAATAAATTATCAAAGTTGCAGACGAAATTAAGTGTGAAATATTTATATTACATCTGTGTGAAATATTTCTTTTACATTCTATGAAGTTAAGAAAACATCCAACTTTTCAAACCGTTCTACCACTGGGATACGAGTCCACTATGCAATGTTTCGCTATTTTTAACTATTAGGCTTCTCATAGGTAGACTTAACTTTTAGGCTTCTTGTAGGTAAACTTAACTACTAGGTTGCTTGTAGGTCTTTTGTTTTCAATTTAAACCACCTTGGTCAAGTCGGCGAGGCAAAGCTAGTAGGCAAGCTGATAGGCGAAATTATCACTTTTTTATTTCTCATATGCGTCGATAGCTCTCAAACTGTCAAGGTTAAAGACACAATGGGGGTGGGGGCACAAAACAGCTAGGGTTTTCTGGCTTTCATATCGGTCAGATGGCAACAGTATTGGTTGAAGCATTGTTACAATGCTAAATGCTGTCGGCATTACAAAAGGTAAAATTGGCTTAACAGATACGTAAGAGGCAAATATGAAGTGCTTTTATGTATAGAAAGACTAACTGTTTATTTACATTAGTCTCGAACAAGTTACTGAAACTCGAACGATCTGCCAACTTTATAATTGCTTTTTTTACCACAAAATTTCGGAATTTGATTACGATTCTGAAATGCTTTCTGTTAAAATGTTTTAGGTTAGTACAGTTTGTTTGGAGTGTTGTCAGGACTGAGTGTTCTGTGCATTGCTTTTGCAAACATGTTGAAGTAACTTCTTACCCTCAAGTCCTGCTCTGGAACAGGGAGCGGAAAATACGCTTTGTTCTGGTGTAGATACTGTGCTGGAGAATAACTGCACTTGAAAGGGATTTAAAATCCGCCTTTTATTAAATCACTATTATTTACACACTTCCCAACTCGGGAGAGATGCAGAAAGTAAAAGACCACACTTGGGCCTAACTTAACAAATCAAATAATTCTAAATAAATATCTAAACTAAAATAGAAATCTAATTAAACTTTGCTCACAGAGCAAATCGTGGAGTTTGGCCTCTAACTAAATGGTGCGTAGCAAGAAATACTAATACTAGCGCACTTCAATTTATTTCAATATGCAATCACGTAGTAAGCACTATGGCTTATAATTCTAACTGCTAGCTGGTCAGACGAACGTCGAACAGAATGACCGTGATCTGAGACTAAAGCTCTCACACACTAAGAGGTTTCTACCTCTGGTTTAAATAGTACTTGGCTGTACTTCAAATTAGCATAAGCTGAAAACGCACCTCTTCTTCTGACGGGAAGTTGAAACAGAGAAGAGATAGAAAGATTTAAATTAAAATAAAACTTGGTTAGTTTAAATAAAACCTTACAGTGTATGAAGTAAGAATGCGGAGAAATGTAAGAGTAGTTTACAAGATTAGGTATAAAAACGCTTTAAATTAATATAAGGAAACCTAAATTAACTTTGTTAATATAGAAGTAAAAATTATCTGTCACTGGATGGAATGATTTTTAAGAATATTTCTTGTTTTAAACAGAACACTCTAATTTATATTAAATGTAAAAAAGAGCTTGGGAAAAGACTTCTTAATGTTAAATTTTTCGCAAAATCTTCTAAATGAAACAAACCTAGAACGTAAAACACTCTTAAGGGTACATTAATGTAATAAATAAAAATTTTAGCATGAATTCTAGTGAAGCTATTTTATCGAAATTCCAGAACTAATGATGCTTTGATATAAATTAAATTAAAATAGTTTCACGTTTTATATTGTTTTAAACTTGTAGCATATTGGAAATTGGGTAACCTGGCCTACAGGATATTGAAAACGTAATCCAACCATTTCAACAATTGCTAGTTTTGAATTTAGCATTCTCACTGAAAAATAAAATTAGATGATTTTCTTATATATAATGTAGATACTATCTAAAGTTAGCTTTAATCGGATCTTACGATGATGGGATGCAATGGGAGAGAAAGTGTATTGAACAGCTTTCTGTATTTCGAAATTTTCGTAACGCTTCATTAGCAAAATGTAAAAGTTAATTTCATCAATTTTTTTGCATGGAAAAAAAGAATTTCTTTATATTTCGTGCAAATGAATGAATAAATAAATGTTCAGAAATTTCTAAGCTGCGTCGAATTTTTTTTCAAACAGCGTTTTTCGTAACAAGTCTGTACCGATCAGAACAATTACCATAAAATGTTAATCGCCAAAAATAATTTTTACGAACTGGCAGCCATTTGAGCATCAGCGGCAGTACTTTTCTTTTTATCAGTATCAAAAACAAAGTTTTCTTTACTTAAAAACAGTTAGATAAAACCAAATCGTTCAGTTTCGTACAGTCATTTGTAAGCAGACAAAGTGCGAAGAACTTACAGCTCAAGCGCTAATTGAGTCATTTATAAAAGCTCGTCTAATTTCGATATATATATTCATGATCCAACTCTAGACTGTTATGGTAAAAATGTTTTCGGCATTAATATCTTAATCACAGCTCTCAAACGGCAAGCTGTGTTGAGTTACGGATAATTCAGTCTGCATCACGCCAGGAGATACAAGCTCGAATGCCGTAATTCGTGTTGGTCTGCTATTCGGGAACACTTTCTCTCTCTCTTCCAAATAGTTCCTTGTCATGAAAGTACATTTCCCAGGCACCTTTTTTCTTTCTCTCTCACTCTCGCCCCTTTTTCACCACTTGACAATTATAACAGAAGCTGAGAGGTCGGGGCAATGGAGCGATGACACGCAACATGGACGCGGCTCTAAATGAAGAGCCGCGCTTTGGCGATGACGTGCGGATATTAATGAAGGCAATGCCGGAGAAACTACGGCTTTTATTGGAAGTTAAGAGTCCCGCCAAATACAGCAAATGACATCTCGGCACGCTTAATTGGAAGTTTGTTACGGCGAAGTGGCGGAATCAATTAGTGTCCCATTTCAATCATTGGGGTCTTGGCTAACAAATGATGGCCACCACAACGATTTGTAGTTTGGCGCTTTTATTGATGGAATGCGGAGTCGTGGATTCTCTAGGATCGGGGGGTTGAGTAAACAGAAATAGATTATTGCAATGCTAATGTAGTCAGACGGTAGAGAATGGAGAAAAGAGAAATGGATACTAATATTAATGATAATGGTGTCAGTGATTTCGTGGAATTAGGGATAAATCGATAAATTCCCTTATTTTGACGAATCAATAAATTACCTAATGATAAATCACTGACTTACTTTATATGCTACGCCAGAAGAATTGGCTCAATAATATGATTGATGTGTGATATATTAAAAGTAAATTTCTTTATTAATTAACAACAAATAATTAAAATTGCTTATTATTATTAGTTATTAAATACTATTGCAAACTCAGAAATGACCCAATAAAACGCTTGAATTAAATTAAATATTATGAGTTGAAATAGCATTTATCAGTCAATTTTAGGACCGTTATCCGGACGGTAAGAGCCTAAACGGATAACAGAAATTCCTCTCATCAATGCCAACACCAGATACGTGGGATAATGAAGATGTATTTTTAGAATAATAGCATTGTATAATACAGATAAAAACGAACTTTAGAATGGAAAATTCTTTCCAATGTAGCTCCTTAGATTACTAATTTTTTAAAACAGAAATATGAAATCGAACAGAAAAATAAGAAAATAATGTTTAAAATTTATAACAGAATTTTATAGTATAAAATTTGTAAATGAACAGAAAAATAATATTTAAAATAAATTCAAGGCAATCGCCAGGCAAAACACGATAAATATTAAGTATGCACCCCGCCGCCCAGAATTTCGTAATTTTCATCTTTGCTTAAAATGAAATGCGGTACTGTAGTTTTCTACCTCCTTTTTTCGTACCTGTACCAGAAGTATAGCTGTTTTCTTCAAAACAGCATTCTGGCCTTTTATTTCGACTATAGTGGCAAACAATCGTATTTTGACGCATAATATGACTTAAATTACATAAAATTATAAGTATTATATTAAAATTAGTATTATTATTAAATTAAAATTAGTATTAGTATTATATTGAAAATAGTATAAATTTGATTTTATTTGTACTTATTTTCGTTCTTTGATTTTATTTATTTAATCTATCCGAACCTTCCAATGATTGACGGTTAAAAGAGTGGCGGATAATTCAGTTTTCCATTGTTATTATTTTCAACTTATAAACTGCATTTTATCCTGAACAGTTTTCGTATAATTATTTCAAGCCGAAAACAGTCCAGTTTAATACTGAAATGAATGCAACATTTTGCAAGTTACAGTAACATAACTGTTTTTATTGAAAATGTATCGTACTTTTGTTGTATGAGCTTCTACCTGAATTTTTCATGCATTACACGCACATTTTCATGTATTACTTACGAATTAAATATTAATTAATAATTTAAATATATGAATTTTCATATAATGCATCTGTACATGCGATGATTTCTGAACTCTCAATATTGAATTTTTCAAAGTCTGATTTTGGAACGCTCCCAAAAAGCGAATAAAAAATTACTATTTCGAGACCGTGGCACAACTTTATGTATACTGCGGGGGGGGGGGGGCGAAGG
>KK119213.1:189249-212575 GCA_000611955.2 Stegodyphus mimosarum | reverse complement strand
AAGAAATAAAAAAAAAAAAAAAAATCTCCAGAGCGCTAGACTGTGTATCGGAAATTCTAAAGATATGCTCTTTTTAAATTATTTTGTGATATTGCTGTTGAATTGGATTTTATGGCTTAAGTGCCAAGAATATAATATTTAATAAATAAAGATAACACACAAAACGTTAATGAAACGCCCCTTTGAGCGTAATATAAAATCTGAAAGCTTCCAGATTTTTAAAAATTTTTTATTTATTCTTATTATTTTAATTTCTAATATAATTCGTCCAATTTTGCCATTTTTTTCACAAGATTTTTGACGCTTTCAGCTGTAAAGCTGCTGCTAAAAATGGATTTTTTATCAAAGTATTTAATTTCTCATTAACGCTGCATGGTTTTAAAACGAATTTCTACGTCTAATTAACAGAAATGCAAGTAAAAGTGTAAGCAATGATAATACAGAAATAACATGTATAAAAATGAATACATTCAGTTCAAATTCTCTTTGACAATTTTGATTTAAAATCATCAATTTTTTGCAACATCGGATTATGTTTCTACCATCCACTCATGGCCCATACGAATTTTTAAGTGTTGCGATTGCGCGAGACTTAAGATCTTTAATTTATCTTAAAAGCAGTTCGGGAAAAAGAAATTTTCAGTGTTGCTATTCGATGCGTGCTTTCTAGTTGCACTGCTTAACAAACGATCAGTTTAAGAATAATGAAGCCCTTCAATAAGAATATAAAATTTTATTAAATTCTTTAATAATTTATTTAACTAAAACAATTTAAATTGCTTTAATTTGTATTCGATTCAGTTGTTATTTATGAATATTTGGAGCGTTATTGTAATTAATAAAAGATGTTTCTAGCGACCTATATTACGTACTTCTTTAGGGATTTCTTTTTAATTTATGCACGATTGATTGATTGTTTTAATTATGGCAAAGCACTTAAGAGATATCTACCTGAGGAGAGGAACGCTTTCGTAAGGGACTTTCTAAAGAATATTCGATTGTATTGACGTTGCACAAGGTTAAAAACACAAAAACCCCTTGGAGCCAGCTCGTTTCCCGGAATTTTAACCCCAGTTAAACTACCAGTGTTTAGCGGTCTGATCCATTCGACCAAATGATGGCTTTTATTGATTTATGTATCCAATTGGAAACAGATCTTCGGGCTTTACAGTCTTTTCGAGTTATATTATAATTCTGAGAAAGTGAAGAAAAGTCTGTAAGCTACTAAAAATGAAAAATTTAGTAACACTAGTTAGTAGCAATTTAGAAGTACAACGAAAAGTTAAAAAATTCATTCTTTTATCTTTTTCGCTTTCTCAACTAGTGTAGATTTTTCTGGTAGAGTTATTTCTTATGATGATTCTTTACCTACTATTTCATTTGCATAAAAACTACAGCAATTAGGTAAGTCTACATGCAAAATATCATTATGATACAGTCTCTAGAAACCTGAAGATTCTACTAATTCCTTTTTGTGGGTGTATATTTTGAGGTTATGCTGAAATACTGCTTGAGGTCTATTTCGTGTTTACATCATAATCTTCAGGAACGAAAGAAAAATTATTCCTTTCTGAACTAACATTTTTCACTTGCTTTCATGGATAGACGAAAAGTTTCGAGTTTTGACACTTCCTTATTAGGCGTCGGGAGAAAGTTCCTTGTATTTCTCCTACTTCAAGAGTGACCCGGATTAGAGGATCTGTCTGAAATATCCTTGTGGAGACAAATTATCTTCTACCAAATTTTAGTTCAAGCGCCACTTATAGAGTGGTTATGTCTTTGGAGCTGAAAACGTGAAAAATTAGAGATGTTTTCGGGGGGATTGAGACTCCGGACCTTTCGACTGCTAACGGGATGTGCTTCCAATTACACCATGAAAGTGTGCAGTAAAGGGGAGATAATTCCTTACAGGACTTTATATACGGAATTTTTCAGCTTTAATGATACACCGTGGATGCTTTCGTTGCAGCAACTACTAATAATGCAGTTCAGACTATATCTTATTAATTGCTGTAAAATAGCTTAAGCTACGTATTTCTTCATTTATGTGTTATTAATGTCAAATTATTGAAGTTATGTTTCCTCTATTAAATGTATGCCAAATTTCTAGAAACACTGGTATTACGGCTTGTTTTTCATTTCCATGTTTCATTGCATTCTGATGCATCGGATAAACATGATACGACGCAGATGCGTTGTAAGTTTTTATGTATATCTTTTTGCATGCATGCTTTGATTTTCTAAGCTATCATTCACACCTTAATCTCTACTTAATACCTGGCTATCCTAAAGCATAATAATGCAGGAAAATTCAACAAAAACCACTACTAGCCTGTCTTGGGTCATTTGCTGTAGAATCCAAGCTCCCGATAGGCTCTACTTCTTCCAAACAGTCCATATCATCCATCAAGAGCAATTTTTGCTTCAGGTAATGCACTCATAGTCCCTTTTTTACATCGGTGCTTTATTATTTTCTTCTTTCACACGCGGAAGGCAAGACCAGACATTGAGAGTATCATACCTAAGTAAACACTTCCTTGTACAATTCTTCGTCTTTTTTTTTTTTTCACAGCCTTTGAACGTTGGACCTCAGTTACGTGTTATGGGCTATTTGTTAAAAGAGTAGAGTTAACAGATGAGGTCAAGTAGCAAGAACTCTTTCAGAAATGAAAGAGTAAAGTGTTAGCTTTTACGAAAGACCTCGATTCTGAAGTTGATTGCTAGTTATGTATGTAGCTGATTCTCACTCAAGAGTACCAAAAATGTTATGTTTCAGAAAACTTATAAGTGGTTTGAAAGATGCATGTGAAAAAGCTTTAATTACACCCAATATGACACTTCCATTTTACCGCTTTTGAACGCAACACGTTTGGCTTACAATAAGTTTCCCTCAAATTTTGAGTTTATAGGAATGGTTCACTTTTAAAGTATGTTTATTTTCCTTTTAATTATTCCTATACTTGCATAATATTGGATGAAAAGTTTTGTGATGCATTATAGTAGCTTTGCATAAGGGAAAATTTGAATTATTTGCACAAATAAGAAATTAACAGCGAACTTTTGATTGCTGTAATTAGTTAAGTAAAGGAGTTTCTTTGAAAGCTTTGAAATTTAATTGTGTTTTCAATAAAATATTTTAACAGAGAATCTTGCTATAAAAATAAAGCCATATACAATTAGTTGTGAAATTGTTTTAAATATCATTTGTTTTATATAATTTATCATTTCTTTGTTTATATAATCTATTAATTTGGTAGTTATGCTGAATTTCTTTCCATTATGTTTGTATTAACTGCTTAGCAAATACCTAACTTTTTTAAATATGCAGCAATGTAAGCCTACAAAATTTAAAAAGGCTTACGCTAGTTTACATTCTCTGTTACTAACTATTTATTAATTAATACTCGTATTTTAACTAATACAGAAAAAAAAATATTCTCTCATTTATCATAATTTCTTTTTTTTTAGAGTTGTTCTTTTTTATTTTTATTTATTTATTTATTTTAAGCTGAAAACGTATGTTATTGCTTTCATTATGAGGGGGCGATGGGGCTTTTTCAAGGCAGGATTTGTTTCCATTTCATGCGCCGCAATATCTTGTACTTGTTAAAAATTGTTTTTAAACATTAAAACCCGATACTTCCTTGTTAAAGCAGTTATAATATAAGCTATTAGATGCGTCTGAAGTTTTCACATTTACCAATTTAGGTATTAAGTTTGCCAATTGGGATGACGAAGCGCAGTAGTCGTTTTAACAAGAAAGTGTTGAAAATTCTTGTGTACTTCTAATCTTTGACTACAAAACCAGAAACCCTCTGTTCAATTTGTGGAAACATAACTTCGCACTGACTGAGTTATTTTTTGTCAGTGATCGAACTGGCTGTTTTCGTAATCCCAACCTACATTTTACGATTTAGTCTAGCTTAAATGATATTTTACCTGATTTGTCAAAAAGTTTAGTTTGAAGTAATGGCCTCAAGATTTAACGAAAGATATCTCGTTGAAAATACGACAAAGTGTGTAGTTACTGGCAGAACAAGCAAGAATTAACTTAAAAATATTACTTTCTCTAAGGTAAACAATTTCACACTACAGTGATATTGACTTTTTGTTTAAAGCTTAGAAGCAATATTAAAATCATGAAAACAAATGAGTGTTTTATCTAGATTTTTGGGAAATAAGCTTAAATTCATTCTTGCTTCATAAGAGAAATGAATATCAGTCGATGACATTCGCTTAAACTTCCCAAAAAAGTCATAAAAATATTTCGCTTAATAGTATACGTTAGGAGAGTTGTACGGTGTCATAAATGAAAATCTAAAAATAACGTCTTCCTTCTACAATTTTGCAGAATATGCTGTTGTTTTTTTTTATGTGTATGGAAAAGCTTAAGCAGCGAAAAGTTACCGTGGAATATGACCTAAAAGCGAAATATTAAATTCAGGAATGTTTCTGAGTCTTTAATAGGACCTCAAGAAATTGTACTGCCGACTCTTTCAGGGAACTATGTTTAGTTAAAAACTTTCTCAGACTTTCAGCTTTCTGAGCTGAATCTGATGCATGGAAGATCAAAGATGCTTTTAAGGACAATGCAATCATGACGATGTTCTTAGACAATCAAAAGGCATAAAGTGACGCAGAAGTAATTAGTGACCTAATTAATTCTAGAACATTAAGAAGCATTGGAACGTGACATATTATTTAAGATGCTTTTCCTGGCACCGAATTCTTAATTTCTTTTCTTAGACGAGTTTACTAGACAATCGATTTTAATTTAAATCAGGGAAGATCATGCTTTAGAATTTGCCAGACGTCGAATATGACGAATCTCCATACGCGAAATACAGTACACAAATCATATGCTAGATATCCGGTGATGATTATAAGACTGTATAAGGTATATTCTAATTTTATAACAGTTAGATTAATTTAGTTAACCTTTCCCATCGCTTCTAGTTTCAGCTTACAATTCCTTACCAGAATGAGTTTTCAGAATCGCGTTAAATGCAAATGAGAAGTATTAAGTATTTAAATCAAAGTTCTACTGACTTCGGCAGAAAGAGTAAGGTTTCCTGAATAGCGCGCGTTTGCCTTTTGGCTATGTCTCTCTAACTGTTACTATGCTCGACCGTATTACGTGCCTTTTGATAGCTTCGTTGATTAATTTAATATTTAGTTAGTTAGTTTAGAACCAACTAGTTTAAAACTGTGTTAATTTTCTTACATTTTAAGGCCAAGTGGAGGCTTTGTTGTACGCCCGGAGAAAGGTCCGACTGCATGTCTTTATTTTGAGCAAACAAAGGGTAATTAACCTTTCTTGAGTTTACTCTTCCGTCCTTGAACTTCAGCAATTATTCGCATAACTGTTACTTATGGAGAACTTGACACATTTTTTTTCAGTTTGCGCCAAGAATAATTCACTTGGCGAACTTTTTGCTTTATAGCAAATCATTTTTCTTTCCTTTTTTTCATTGTACACAAGAGGTAAAAAGGTCATCGCTCATTACTTTCAAATAATTTTAACAAAGTGCGTAAACCAATTTGGCGTTATTGTTGCTTATAATAAATATGCCAAATTCCAAAACGCGCCAATATGTAAATTCAAGTATATCTTAGGAAATTTTGAATAAAAACTCTAATTTTTTGCAAGTATGCTTAGAAATACATCTACTTTAAAACGGTGGTAAAATTTTTATGCGTTTATAAATCAAAATTCTTTTCAAAAAATTTATGAAAATTATTTTAAAATACAAATTTTAAAAATAAATCATAAGAAATGGGCTAATTTTATTTGGAAAGAACCTAAATTTCGATGTGAAAGGAAAAACCTAATAAGTTTTATAAAAAAAGAGATATTAATAAGTATATATCAAATTCAATTAACATGGAGGAACTAAAATTTTGACAGCTAAGTTTCTAAAAACCTACTCGTGCGATTTTTACAAAACTTGGCAGATTGGCATAATCTTAGTCGTAGAATCGAAATATGAGAAAAACATTGGCACGTCATTTGAGGAAAAGTCGGATTCGTGCCGAAATACCTATGTTAGAACAATGCTATATATAAATTCAATTCATATCCTAAGTCGCGCTTTCGAGACATGTGAAACGTTGCATTTCGTAAATCGGCCAAACAGGACTGGTGTTTTTTTCTTTTTTTGCACAATGTGCATTTCATGAGATAACTATAATTTTATTACGTTAATGGAGGTATTATGCAGGTATTAATGGAAGTTAATGCAGATTTTGTATATTAAATCTGTTATTGAAATTACTTTTTTAATAACAGTTAAAAATGTTTCCATCTAGAATGGAAACATTTTTAACACTTCAAAAGTTTTTTTAATCATACTTAATGTTCATCTATCTTATGTAAATGTAAGCCCATTTATTTAGAAAAATAAGCGATTTATATTGTACTTTATGAATTTGTAGGTTTTTTTCAAGCATGATTCTTAAACGCAGTTTTATTGCTTTCGATTTATTTGTGGCATTTATTTCTTTTTTCAGAAACGACGGATAATGGGATGCCTCGACGATTGCGCACAGCGTATACGAACACGCAGCTATTGGAGTTGGAGAAAGAATTTCACTTCAATAAATATTTGTGCCGCCCCAGAAGGATAGAGATAGCCGCTTCCCTAGATCTGACAGAACGCCAAGTCAAAGTATGGTTCCAAAACCGTCGTATGAAGCACAAGCGCCAGACTCTGGTAACGAAAGGAGAAGATGATAAAGATGGCACTGATCGTAATCTTGACAGCGGGAGTGATATTGCCACTGGCGGTGATAGCAATGAACCAGATTTGGACAGTGATCATGGTATGCCTTCTCGTACACCAGAACATTCTAACGCGTCCAAGGACTTACTTAATTTGGACAGTGATGCCGGCGAATCTTGTTGTGTACCGTCCCCAGCCAAATCAGATGCTATCCCACAGGATGTTGAACAACAGTCAGCAACTTCTTTAAAGTCCCCTGTAGCTCTTTCCGGTGTAGCATCTTGTCCAACCATGGTGTCTCCATCTACGCTGTCTTTAGAGAGACGATCAACTCCCAATAAACAATGTGATGCGAACAGTTTACCAGCAGAAGAAAACCGCTTGCCTGTGAATACAATGAATATTTCTTTAGGTCACAATACTGTATGTGATACTGTTTCACCTCAATCAGTTGTGGCATCTAGGGCTATATGTGGGTACACTGCTAATACATCAGATACACCATCAGTTAAAATGGCAGTTCAACGCACTATCGAAGCAAGGGTTCCATCTAACACTATAGTTTGCTCTACGACAACTTCAGCATTGCAAAGTAAAAGTCCTAGTGTTCCCTACTCTGCTTTGCCTCAAGAAAATTGCACAAATAATCTAGTACCATCATCTCCAAATCACCAGAGACCTAGAATGTATTCTGGGCCGTATCCACCCGATCCAGGAATAGGAGCTTATACTCCCTCTGGCCCTGTAGCCACATCTCCTCCAAATGGGCCAACATATTGCTACAGAACACCACCACCAAATCATCACTCGCAGCCCATACATAATCAATCTATAGATAATACTTCCTACAGTAGTCATATACAACAGAGATCATATAAAAATCCACATCAGAACAGTATGCCTTACTACCCCACAACAGGGCAATCAAATGTTCAGCAAAGTTCGAATACACACCATCTTCCAAATACTTGTCACCCTCATCAAACTGATGTATACAACGTACAGCAGCGGAACGCTCAGCTGCCGGACCAGACGTTAATAGCACAGCATCAGCATTATCAACAAAGAAATTCAGTTCAGCCAGCTCAGCAACATCAAAGTAGTTATGCTTACAGCTCTGAACAGAATAATGCATCTTTTTCTGTTGATTACAATCACACGAGGAGTTACGAAAATTATCACCAGCCGCAACAAGATATGAGCATGAACAGCGATTTCATGACCGGTGCTTCTACCAATAGCCACGCGAGTAATAACCCAGGAAATAATGGGTACTGTTACCCACCATATCGAAGTGAAGGTTACAGTGACAACAATGTAATGATGTCTCATCCATCAGATGTACATGGTATGTTCTACGATATGAACAGTGTAAACGCCGAAGAAACCAATCAATCCTATGTCTCACCTCAGCCCAAAACTAATTTATCACAAGACTCCGGTTACTACGAACTTCAAAATCCAGTTCAAGAAAGCGCTGCTATTCCAGATTATGTTGAACCTCAAGAAAGGTACAATAATCACACAGATGAATTTAATTATAACTGCTTCAACGAATCTGACTGTTATTCTTCGAGTAATACATGTAGCACAAATGATTTCAACTTTCTAAACATTGCTAATGATTATTGCAGTCCTGAATATTATCAGTTAAGCTGATAAGGTTAAGTTATGTTCATCTGAATGCACAAATGGAAGTTCGCAGATGATTTTGGGCTTTTCGCTACTGAAATACGTGTTTTTTATAAATTTCAAAATTGCTATTAGATTGGATTATTTATTATAAAATTAAGCGAAAGCAGTCTTTGAATTTCATTCCGTTTCTGTTCCAGAGTTTCTCGCTTATTTGGAGCACTTAAAATTTTGAATGTTAAATGTATATATAGGTATTACTATATTTGAATTAAAGAAAATGTAAGAATACGTGTAGAAAGGAACCGGAAAATTCGTGGAAAAATTCTTAAATCATTTGATTTCTTCTGGTTACGTAAAACGGGACTATTTTAGCAGTATCTGTTGTATAATACTTTCTGTTCTAATACAAAAATATCACCCCTCCCCCAAAGGAAATTTATGATGAAATTGTCTTAAAACCAGCTGAAACTGAAACTTGAAAAAAAGGAAAAAAGAAACATAATAAAAATGTATTGAATGTCTCTTTCTAACATGCAATTTAAATTTTAATATTCATCTTTAAATAATGAATATTAAACATCAAAAACAAAAATATTTTAACAAAAGTTTCAAAACAAAATTCTTAAATTTTTAAAGGAGATAAAAATGTTAATACATAGGTAGACAAGAATCAAAATTTATGAATTATTTACTAAAAGTCTTTGTTTTCTACTGCAGCCAGAGTTATTTTTATAATTTTTCACCTATTTTTACCCTTATTTTCACTCTTCAAATTAAGGAAAGAAAATTCATATACATTCAAATAATATGAATAATATGTTACTGTTTCTATATAATTAGAGGCAGAATCTGTATTAGAATATGCTATACTATAATTACTATAATTCTTCAAAAAAGAGACTACTTAACGATTGTTGCTGTTAAACTTTAATAACAAAAGGAAAAGAAGGGCTACATCTCGAAAATAATATAGCTTTTAGAGTAAAAATATTTCTTTTTAACTCAAAGGGGGGTTAACCCAAAAGGCTATTAGTCTTGAAACGTGCCTAGAGCCGTCAAATTTTGAATAACATAGTCTCCACCGGAATATGGGCACATGGAAGACCAAAATTTTCAATTTCGTATTTGTTTTATTATCTAATTCATATTTTTAAAAACTTTAAAGAATTTTTATTAAAAAACTCAAGGATTTCAAAGCGAGGAGTAACAACACTTTGCAGAATAAAGCATTTTTATCTCCAGCGTGCAAAACTGTGTATCGGAAATTCTAAAGATATGCTTTTCTTAAATATTTTTATCCCATAAGTGCGTTAGCCTAAATGCTCTCGAAACGTATATGTGATTGTAAATGAATAGAATGCCCCTTTGGGCTTAATATAAGACCTGAAAATGTTTCAGATCATTTTTTTTTCAGTTGCAAATTAAAGAATGAAAACTTGGTGAATAATAAAAGATCATTGATTTTCGAGCTTTACAAAATTAGGTACTCCCATTCAAATGTTCCTTTAGCCATAAAAACAGTCAATTTTAAGTATAAGAAATCGCGGAATTTCTAAAAAAATTTTCTTAACGAATAAACGAATGTAAACAAAAGATTTATAAAACGCGAATGGAACTCCTTATATTTGTTGGTTGGCATCTACAACACTTAAAAATAAAATGTGTTGAACATTATAACATTTCAAGAAATACATAAAAGTGTAAAGCAAGAAATATATTACATTAGTGTGTAACATAATGTAATTTAATAGTTAAAATAACGTACTATCTGAGAAATGTAGAGAATATCCCATTAGTAAATTTTTATATCTAATACAGAGTAACTTTTTTCACGGATTTCTTTAGATGCTTAGCTATATCATTTGACAGAATGTGAAATATTCTTCTATTGATTTTTTCATTTCTTCTTATTTAATGCAGGGAAAAGAACAAATTAGGTTTTTCCCAAGAGGTCTTATTCATTTGCAAACATTTCAAAATTACTGCCTGTATCTGCACTATATCAAAAGTGTTGACGAAATTGTGAAATATGTGTAAATTAAAGGAAACTCGCTGGTTTCCCATTATGAATACTTCTTGCACCTTTCTATTTCTAGAAAGAACCTTTACTATTTTCAACTAACAATATTCTTTGAATTTTAACGCTTTCATTTGAAATGCAAATCCTGACAGATACAGAAAAGCAATTCAAAGCTAGCTAAAAACTAAATTCGGTTTCTAAACCGCAGTTTCTTTTTTTTTAAACTTTTTCTATCATTTAAAATAAAATATTAATTTCCCCAAACACTATCTAATCAATCACAGATATTCATATTAATCTAAAAATAATTAATAGAGGAATTCTTAATTCATATTTCGTTAGGACTTGCATCAACTTAAAAGAGTTTCAAAGCTCCGTATTTGTTTATTAATATGCTTCAAGAGCTTCCAAGGACTGTCAGAATCAACATTTATTTAGCAATAACTAGCAGAAGTTATTAATAGGTATAGGATGAAGCAAGGCTGGTACCTGTGTATGTTAGGTATCGAAAGGCTTTGCTAATTGCTAAGCTTCCGCTACAGATAAAATTCACAGAAAGAGCAACCCAGGCTGCGGTCCACCCCTCTTTCCATACCACCAGTCTCTATTTCGGCCATGAATTTTAAATGTCCTGTTGTCACACAGACACTATACGTTTACAAATATCCGTGCCTTCTCCGGGACTCAAACCCGGGCCGTTTGGTACGGCAGTCAGCGTCACTAACCGCTATCCCGTCAGGGATGCAATATATAAATGAAATTTTGCAGTGGGGAGACCTCAAATTTCTAAAAGACAGATGAATGTATCAAACTATCTATTGTGCATTTCGCAACTTGAAACTGACGCTAAGATTCGTGAATTTGAGAATTTAACTTTAGCTTTCCTTTTCCAATTATCACAGTGCTCACTGGAACTATTATGAACTGTGAAGTAAAAGGAGCATGAGAATGTTAAATTTATTTTGTTTTATTTATTTCCTTCGTGTATAAAAATACAAGAACACTGATTTTTAAATTAACGCGGAATTTCAGTAACGAAAAGCGCCTCGAGTTTACTGCCTGTATGGGCTGCATTTAAAAAATACAAGAAAGTGAAGAAATCATTGTTGTACAAAGTAAAAATCAGTATAGAGAGAACAGGACTTGGAATACTTTATGTACTTTTTATTTTCAGGTTGTTTTTTTAGCAGACCGTTGTAAATTATAATCCTTTGTAGTTTGTAAATAAACTGTTGGAATTTGTACAGGAAATTTAAAATGAAGCAGCTTATTGTAAAGCTGCTTTTCGTTGTAATTGTGCAGAAAATGTAAAGATAAAGATGTTTGTGACCAAGAGTTTTGTCTGCTTCATTTTGCACACAACAAACAGAAACAGAATATTTTTATACACGAGATATTATCCTTTTATGCATATACAAACTCTGCCATAAGTTTGCTTTGCATGTAATTTATTTAACTTGCATATTTCAAACTCGAAATATAAATTCATAAATTTGGAACTGAAAGTTTAACACCTGTTTATAGCAGATTGCTTATAAACGTTCACCGATTTTCATCGTTTAATTTTGCATTCACTCTTTTTTTTTACCATAAGCAAAATTTATTTTTGATGATGAAGATATTACTAAATGTAATGAAGAGGAAATTGCGTTTAAAAATTAATGTAAACACAGCGGTATCCCAGTAGTATTATGCACAAAATACAGCAACTAGCCTTTTTAGGTAAACTACAAAACATAGGTTTCTTAATAATGTTCACTATTGTTTTATATTTTTAATTGCTTAAAAATTTTCATATGTCTTTCCATGTAAGAAAACTTTCATTAAATAACTTAAGAATAAAATTTTCCAAATACTATATTAGTTACAACAGAAGAGAAACACGCCAATGTGACAATCAAATTCGCTGAAACAACCTTGTATTTGGCGTACATTTACTAAAAACACTCAATCGATTTCGAGGGCAGCTACAGGTCTATGGCGTTGCCTCCTCGCGCGTGGTTCTACCCGAGAGTATAAAAAGCCGTTACTGAGGTTTCTTTCCCTTTCTAGATATTTTGATCTCCTGATGAGGCGGGACCTGTAGCTGTCTTCGAAATCGATTGAGTGTTTTTAGTAAATGTACGCCAAATACAAGGTTGTTTCAGCGAATTTGACTATATTAGTTATTGTTGCTGTCATGTCTATGATAAAGCCTATTCAAATAGTGCCATGGGCGAAGATCTACAAAATCTGTGAAATGTTATCATCATAGAGGCTCGGTCTCTTAAACAAGCCACAATTTTTAGCAATTTAACAAGGATGTCCGGACAGCCAAAAATGTGTGCAGTTGTCATTTCTGTGTCCGGGCAGTTATCACAGTTCCTGTAGATTCACCTACGCTCTTTGTCAATTTTCAATCCTCTATGATGGCCAGTTTTAACAATGGTTTTAATAATAAGTTCATCTCTATTGATGTTATGGAGTTAGTGCTTTACTGGAATTCAAAGTTCCTTCAATTTGTATTTATTACATTTGTTCCAAACATTTAAATACATGAATGTTTCTCACTCAGGGATTCTCAACTAAATTATAGCGACAAGTTAGAGTGTCATAGAATAGTTATTTTTAGCCTCATAAGCATTTAAAATTCACACTCTCATATAGTTATGTAACCAGACTTTTGATGTTAGAAACATCTAAAGTGTCTTTCCAATTTTTAAAGCTGCAGCATGTCGTAACGCTATCAAAGATTTATCACCATCCAAACTTTGGTTGCGCTGCCATTGACCAAACATAAAACCTTTAATTTGTCTTTTAAATTTAATGTAAATTCTTACGATACTCAATAAGTACAATTTAACAGACATAAATGCAAATCGTATTCATTTTAATTTTTATTTAATTTTTAATAATATACCTTAATCCAAATAACTAAAACTATATTTAATTTATAATTCAATTAATTGATAATCAATATGAGTATTTACTGCAATTCATAACATACGTTCCAGGTTTAATATGTTTCTTACAGAATAATACTATTTAAGACATTATCTAATAGATTTCCAAGTATTATATTATGTTTTCTTTGTTATAGAGGGAGGGGATGCTTGCGGCTTGATAAATATGTCGAACTTAAGTGTTTTTATTTAATTTTTCGGGCGTATGTATATGATCTAGTTTCCAAATTCTTTACTAAGCTCCCTACATCTTAATGTCTTGCAGTTTTGGACAAATTATATGGTTCCTTAAATAAGGAGATCTTGGAAAGAGAGTGAACAAAAACTGAAAAATGTTCGAAAAATCTCAACTCTTTTTCATACTAATATTTTATTAAATTCGAAACCTTCACCAAAGAAATAAATTTTGTTTTAAATATCATTTCACGTATTCCAAATAACTTTTATTTTATTCTTATAACACAGACGAGAAAAACATACCCGGTGATAGACAACCTGAAAATGAAATACATTTCAAATCTGTTCAATATATTTCAAATCTATAGTTTGAATACAAGAAGGGTATTCCAATGTCATAGATTCCATCAAACAATCCTTGGAGATGTGCTTCAACGCATAGAAGATAAACTCAGAGTACATGAAAATAACACCTTAAAAATTCTTATAATCTTAAAAATTCTTAAAATATTAAAACAATCTTAAAAATTCTAAATCTTTAATTCTTAGAATAAGACACTAGTATTGCACTATTTTTTCCTCCATACTTGAGTAATGCGGTATTTTATTTCAAACAGCCAAACACTTATTCCTCAAGTATTCGTCGGGAATGATCGAACTCATAGGTAAATTAACAGTCTCATTATCAACAGAGTATTCCAGGCTGCACCATAGATGATAGACCTAACAGAATGCGTTATTATGAAAAGTTGTGTATCATGAGAATCTGTATTATTGAATTGGTATCAGAATCACGAGAATTCGTTGGTAGATGTAAATGAGTTTAAGTAGAAAAGTGTTTAGTAAAATTAGCAGCATTCTGGTGATTTTTCACTGGCACTTCTGGCTTATGAGTCACTGTGAGTTTTTTTATCAACTAGTTGCCTATTTATTTAGACTTTTAAGTGGTGTTTGTTTTAAGTTTTTGACTGCTTTATATTTGTATTAATAGAAGGAAGTATGATTTGAATCTCATCTTTCTTTAAAACAATCTTTAAGCTTAATTAACTTGCTATTTTTGAGACTATTGAGTCCGTTCTTTGTCGTTTTATCTGAGAATTTTTTGTTCTTTCGATTTTAATTAACGTCTTGAATCCAAAAATGTTTCCTTTATATTGATGTCTGTTGGAAGAAAATGGTCCAGCATTACTAAGACTCGAAAGTACATTTTCAAGAATCAAGACAGCTCACCAAATAATTAAAAATGTAATTTTTCTATCCAGTTTTTGCAAATTTAGCCCAGATATATCACCTGAGAAGTATGTCTCATCTTCATTCCAACTATTTTGGCACTTAAAATACCTTAGCTGGTATTATCTTTTTATTTTCAAATTATAAATCAGGAAGAGGTCTTTTGCTGAATCCATCTGTATCAACTCCAGAAATTCAGCCTTTTCCAAATTAATCTCTTGAAACGCATAAAATTTTTTACCAATAATGACCACGCATATTAATTTTGCAAATCACTGGCATCAGTATCAGCAACAAATTCTGGTACTCTCTTCTTTATCAGCAAGACTTTCCAATCAACTAATCTTCAGTTTAATGACAATTTTTTTTAGCAGGATTAAGATTTTTTTAACGACTCTGAACTCCAATGTTTTGTCACTGTCTTTATGGGAGAAAAGCTGCTTTTATTCAGACACCTTAGCGTACTAGCAACCTCGAAAATTTTCCGTGTTCCCTTTATTTCAGTAAGTGCTGCTGATACAACTTTTTTATCTGACATTTTTGTTTCCTGTAACAGAGCTGAAAATTTTCTTAGATTTTAGACTGAGCTCTAGATGGTATAATACTTCTTTGGATGTATCTCACTTTGCTATCAATCGGAACAAAATGTATAACTATTTTCTCCTTTTATTAAAAAAGACTATTTTCTACAACTGGAAAAACTTAAATAATTAGTGTCTAGAACACACTAAACGAGCGCATGATGCAAGGCTAGCCTACTTGCCAATCATTTCATCATTACTTCCAAAATTAAGCTCGTACATCCGTGAATCCCAAAATTTAATCGTATTTTTAATCTATAATACCTTTTATTAATGAGTCTTTAACTAACTCAGTTATAAAGCACTATTATTTTAAGACAATTAAAAATTGGATTCTAACATGTGACGCATAGTTCCTCGACCATTCCAATATGACAGTCTTGAAAAAGAGAGCAACAGTCAATGTTTAATGTTCTAAAACTCAAAGATCAAAGGTCTTAAATGGCACTCTTAAGGTCTAGATTAACAATGTTAATTAACAGTGGGACTAACGATAAAGTAAAAGATTTCAGGCAAGCTTAATTTAAGCAACCGAAACTTTCGAGTTTGAAACAAATGATTTTTACAAATGATCATTAAGAGCACTTCATCATTTCTCTATATCAACTGAACTGCAACTTATTTTCAGCGGAACTTCTTTTCTTTTCATGAATCTAATTACAAGGCGTACTCATTTTAGAAAAAGCATAATGTTCAGTATAATGCATCAGAATAACTTCTTATATCCCGGTTACCACTGACTTCCAGAGTAAACATTCTCTGTAAACACAGAATTGCAATGCATAAAACATTGCTAAAATCCTCGTTCAGCAAAGTCTTGGAGGGTCTCTTTAATAACCACAGCTAACAAATACCCAGTAACTTTATAAATTCCACTATAAATTTTAATATTCTATAAAGATTTTTGGTTATGCCTAGCGATAATAAAATGCTCTGCCGATTAAGTACAAATGATGATCGTCATACAACAGGCGGTACGGCAACTCAGCTGGTGGTAAGTAAGTAAGTGGGCCTAGGTACATCGAGACTGGACCATGGATAAGTGGAAGACAGTTGCCTGGTCGTATTAATCACTATTTCTCATTCATAACGTCGGTGATCGTGTCAGGGTACGTCGCTTCTAGGCGAATAGTTGCTCCCTCTGTATAACAGGTCATGCACAGGTTGGTGGTGGCTGTTTTATGCTTTGGGGCACGTTCTTATGGGCAGCTCCGGGACTCTTAGATCTGGTGACTATGAAAGCTGCGGACTATCTGAACATAACTGCGGATCAGTTGCATCCTTACATGGCGTCTGTCTTCCCAACTAGAAATGGAATCTTTCAATGTGACATGTCACAAGGCTCAAATTGTGCTGGACGGTTCGAGGAGCATAAAGATGAATTCCAATTAATGTCCTGGCCACCTAACTCTCTGAATCTTAACACGATAGAACACATTAGGGATGTCATGGACAGCATCCCAGAGCTCAAACATCACCATGTCGGAATATCTCGAATTTGCGTGGCCGCTGTTTAGACATTTGGTACAACCTGTCTCCGGCCATCTACCAAGAATTTGTGACATCCAAGCAAAGGCGAGCTGAAGCTGTTCTGCCGGTTAAAGATCGAGAAACACGTTGTCGAGTAGTGTTTTATATATATATATATTCGTAATCTTTGTTCAATATGCAGATTGTCAAATTAGTTTGTTACAAGACTGTTCCTGCATATAATTCTAAATTTGATGCTTCCTTTTACATACTTTAAATATAGAAACTATCAAATTGAAAACATTGTTTTGACCACTTTGTTCACTTGTTTGTTGTGTAATCTTATGCTGTTGTCTGTAAACAGCATGCATGCACTACGCATATATAGTAAAAACAATTCGTAAACTGTTTCTACAAAATAAGAAGGGTTACAGTAGTCATCAAGATAAACAATACTTATGATAAAATCTAAGAAAACACTCCGCTACCGGTATCAGAAAACTGAAATAGTATTAAATGTCAAGTTATTTAAATTTAGATACACGTCTTCCACTTCCTCGTATGTGTAATTTGACATGGCTTTCCCAAAGTCGTCTCAGATGATGTTATTACTGCGATAATCTGAAGCATAAATATGACTCTTTTAAAGAATAGTTTTTCTTTTGAATGATTTTCTATTAAACCTTGATGAGCCACTGTCGATGTTGCTTCTTTTCGAGAGAAATTTGCATGTGGTAAATGCTTAACAGTAATACTCTGGAGATGTGCTATTTCTAACGCAGGATACAAATGATGTGAGAAGAATGACAGCAAGAGCAATTTAAGACATAGAGAGATGCGTATACTTCTACTATTAACAATTAAACTAATTTTTGTATCTCACACATCCATCCACAAATTCAAACCTGCAAACTTTTTGTGTATGCTTCACGTACTCTGTTGTATTGTTATAGACCTAAATTTAAAAGTTCTGTGCTTAGATAGCTGCATTGACCAAACATCAAAGTAGAGATACCTCAAGTATTAAGGTTGCAGATGGTCAATTAATGAATCGTACTCTTTTCGTGGATCAAATATCTTTACTTCATCTTTAATCTATATGTCAACGAAAAGGAAGACGCTAAAGCTTGTAAGAGCCACTAGTCTATCTTCTGATGTAACAGCTGAAATAGGTGTAGAAACCACATAGGAGAAGGGTAAAAAGAACCCTTTATTAACTCTTTTAAAATTCACACTACGCCTCACCCGGGTGCTAACTCAAATAACAAGAACTAAACTAAAAATTCGAAGATGGTAACAAGTAGTAGAATTAATAATCTACAGGGATCAGATAATCATGTTTCCTAAAACCGCAGCGAAGTTATAGCTGTTACGCCACGTTAACCAGCAATAAATGCAAAACGGAAGCTCAGGCTACAAAAATACAGCGCCTGCCTAAACTTTTTAACTTTCTCTTCTAGAACTCGGTATATAAACCTTTTCTCCTCAACGTAGAATTTGCATTACTTCACGCTCGGTACCTTAAATATTCTGGCATTGACAACTGAGGAAATGAAGGCTTATCGGAAAGTAAGCATAAAATTAAATTTAACGTATTAGTTATAATAAATATAAATCTCTACGAGGTACTAAAGGTAAGCGTACTAAAAATTTACTTGATTAAAAAATAATTAATACTTTATAGTGTTATTAATTTCTAGAGCTAAAGTTCTCCAATTTCGTAAAATCCAATTCATTGAAAATATAATTTTTCCTGAAACTGTAGTTTAATTATAAAATCCGCGTTTATTCATTCTCTTTGTTCTGACAAATTTTATGAATCTTTGCTATCACTAAGTTCCTTAAGCTTGTGGTAATTTATCATATGCTTGCATTTTGGTAACCAAACAGGTTCACACATAAAAATATTTGAGTCATGTAATCATGGCATAGTTTAAATTCCATAAAGTGTTATGAATAATATTTTAATTCTGAAACTGTATCAAATGGTTACTGAGAAATTTCAGATTTTAAATTCGCTGAATCTAAGTTATGACTACACAGATAAAATTTCAGACACATAAAAGTTTAAAATTGAATGTGAATCAGGAAAATCCAATGAAATTCTAAAGGTATATTTTCGCTAGCACGAAATATATGCATATATTACCGATAATATATGGAATTCAGTTATAAGTGAATATTCTACAGAATCCTTCTCAATTTATGGCAGGTTTAAAAATGTATCTTTTATTCCGACGTGTTTAATTTGGTCTAGGTATTTTAAACTTTGTTTAAGTTTTGCACACTTTCCATTCCGAGGTTTGACGCAGTGATTAATATAACACTCAACAAGGGATTGGCAGTTTGTTAATGAAATGGCGAGTGTAAAACTTTAATGAAATGCAAAGAAGAGAGTATTTTATTCACAAAATAGAACAGTTCACAACTACACATTTGATCCACATTCATTGTAGCTATCGTATATTTTTCATAACACAGAAACATTTATGGTTTTGATACTTTATCTTGCATATATACTTAATGAATCCTTATCTAGTCCGTGTAGGTTGGTGGGTTACAAATCTAAGTTCAAACGGTCTAATGGAATATGTTAATTATGTTATTTTTGTATTTTGGCAACAGTCAGTGTGAATGGGAAGATGAATGGTTACACACTTGATTTATTTTTATGATACACCAGCTCACTTTTAATAGATAATTTAACAATGTTTGCATGTTCTGGATTGAGTATAATTAATTTAAATACTGTTGTGGGTAGAAACAACTTTCAAAAACTGTCGCTTTAGATCTATCATTGTTATCCTGAGAATTTTCTTTTGATATTTGTATTTTAAGTAATATTTTTTATGCTGATGATTAATGGTAACAAATATTTCATCACTCCACATTAAATAACTTTTTTTGACAGCGCATGGTTAATCCACAATCTAGGTAATCTGTCCCTACTTAATTAGAAATTGATTGCCTTAGTCAGAATATGTTTGTTTTAAAATTCGCTTATAACGAACATGAAAATATAGAGTGTTCCTGTGAAATATGTGAAGATAATTTCGCTGTGTCTTGACACATATTACAGACAGTACAGGAAAAACAAGAATTCTACAGATTGCCTAGGCAATATGTAGAATGCCTGGCGTTCGGGCGCAAAGTATAAAATACCTGAATTATTTTAATATTCGTAAACTTTCCCACGCATAGCATGTAACACCCAGGCGTTAAAAACTGCACATGCTATTTAAGCAAAGTATTATTAGAAGGTAATGAAAAGACGTACATTCTGTAGAATAAAATATCCTACTTAAGCAAGTGCTATTTATTTACTTCTGTCTTCCATTAAAATTACATCATAACGATTCAGCAGCGGACAATCCAGTGGTTCCTTCTTAGTAGCCAATTTGGCCCTTTTTGGCTTTACTCACGAACTTCTGGTAAGTGTTTCGGCTAGGGAAACGTAGATTTTAGCAACAGTGGCTCGCACATTGGCAGTTTATCACAGAATTGTTGTTACATATCAAGATGTTATGTTCCATTCTCGAAGCTACAGTTTACTCTTTCATCTGTACACTGGGCAGTATGGGCTGTAGAGTCTTTCCTGACCAATTTCAAAGTAGAGTGCTTCGTCACTTCTAAAATGTAGGTAATTCTCCATCTGAGATGAGGCTCGAGATTATTAAAACTGTGATTAAAAACTTTATTAACAGAAGTAGTTCATACTTTGCCGGTTTCTCTTTCCGTATTACCTAGAATAAATATCAGATGTGTGAAATATTTAATGAAATTATATTTCACACCAACATTTAATGAATAACTACGAAATGTTCGCTCTTTTTTCTGCATACAGTACAATGTAAGCTATAGAGTCTTTGCTGAACAAGTTCAAAGTACTGTTATTTATCATTTCCCCTAACATAGAGTAAAATGCAGATAGGGAATTCTTCATCTGAGGCTAGAGACAAAAGTATTAAAAAGAAAATTAGAAATATTTAATGAGTGTCAAAATATTTAAGGAATAATTATAAAATTTGCTCTTTCATTTGCATACAGTACAGTATAGGCTACAGAGACTTTGCTGAACAAGTTCAGAGTACTGTTATTTATCATTTCCTAAGGAAGACTAAAATGCAGATAGCGAATTCTCCACCCGAGACGAGGGGCAAAAGTATTAAAAATGTGATTAGAAATATTTAATGAGTGTCAAACTATTTAAGGTATAACAATGAAATGTTTCTCTCATTTGCATACAGCTGCATGGGATATAGAGTTGTAAGGTGTATATTAATTTTATAACAGTTATTTTTAATTTTGAAACATTTTCGTTTCAATTCTTGCTTTCCACTTACAACTCCTTACCAGAATTAGTTTTTAGAATCGCGTTGAATGCAATTGACTTAGAAGTAGTATTTAAAAGAAGTTTAACTTACCTCGAAGCAGACTGCTTAGGAGTCCTTAGTGGAGCGTGTTTGCCTTTTGGCACTTCATCCTTGAATCTATAACTCTCGGCCGTATTGTACTTGCTTGCTGGTAATCCCCGGCTAGTTAAAATTAAGGGCCAACTACGTTAGATGTTTGTATCTAGCTTCGGCTAAATCTACTTTAGTTAGCATTAGATTAATTTCTTATTTTCTTATCCTGATTTAAAAGCCTGAGGGAAGGCTTTCCTGTAAGTCCGAGAAGAGGCCATCTATTATTATTTGAGTGAATATAAGGGTATTTTAACCCTTCTCAAGTCTACGTTGTAAGTTCTTGAACTCAGCGATAAGTCGCTACTTAGTTCATTAGGTTCCTCGACATTTTATGATAGAAAAGGCAACGAGAAATATTACAGAGTCCTTACTGAAAAAGTACAAAGTGCATTATTTCGTCATTTCCTAACAAAGACTGAAATGCAGATAGGGAATTCTCCATCTGTGGTGAGGATCAACATTATTAAAAATGTGATTACAAATATCATTAACAGAAACAGTTCATACTTGCTAATTTGTCTTTCGCTGTTGCCTAAAATAACTGTGAAATGTGTGAAATATTTATCACTTCATACTTTCAAGACCAGTTTCCAGTTTTAACGACCAGTTCATTTGGAAAATAGCTGAGCTTGGCGTCCTTAATATTTCCTGGACATTTCTATGTAACATCTGCTTTTCAGATTCTGCAGGTAGCGTATATAATGTTTAAGTAGACGTTTTGCTATGTTTAAATATGTTTAATTCTTTGAGGGGAAGGAAAAGACAATTAACTTTACCAGCAAAACTCTTGTTTTATTTACTATATCAGGTGTGACAATGAAATTAATTGCGACACACATATTTCTTCCAAGACGCGTGAAAAAAATGACCACTTCTGGTGGTTAGTGTCAGTAACCACCGCCCACAAAAACCAATCCCTTCAAATCAGTCTCTATGGTACTCATGGAAACAGTTTTTCTTTTTCAAGCAGAGTGCAACTTTGAATGTTCTGCATTCCCATACTGTTCTTACAGGCTTCTTCTTGGTGCTGCAGAGTGCACATCGTCGTGATGTGTCCTTCGATGGCTGATGCTTATTTCCTTGAAGATGAATTGCTGCATCAACTACTGGCTTATGGCTTATATCTTATGGCTTGATTGCCATCTAGTGAGCTACAAGGGAACTTCAGAAACGGTCAGTCTTGAAAACCAATCACACGAGTGAATAAGACGTTCAGTAGAAAAGGTGGTTACTGTAGGTAACCACTGCCCTTCAAAGAGTTAAGTATGCCGCATAATGCAAGGATTCTTAGTTAATCCAAATCATACATAATTTATACAGTATCATATTATTGCCCGAATTATGTTCAATAATATAATTTCCTTTTATGTTATATTTTATTTTTAAGTACGTGTTAATTAAATAATATTTACCAAAGGCTACGAGAAAATCAATTTACGCTAACATATTGTTCAATATCTTAAGTAAAAAAAACCACACACATTTACAGCCACGCATGCATAGTTACACGTTACAAGCAAAAGCTTTTCATACGTCTCTGATCATGTTAAATTTTAAGAGCGGAATATACAATTATGTCTGAAGTATCATAAAATTTCCTCAAAATATCAGCGTTTATATTTTATTACTTAAAAAAATGGCTATGTTTTACAATGAGTTTCTTTTACATATAATTTCAATCGAAATGAAAATTTTCTTGTCATAGGCCGTCGGAAATAAAAATGGGGAATAACGTTAGAACAGTGTCTTCCAGATGAAACAAGCGCTGACACGACTATTTAAATGATTTCAGTTAAAAAAAGAAAATTCCTTATGCCTAAGCGTCGGAAATATTTTATTCTTATTCAACCGAATAAATCCATCTAAAACTGTCGCACCGTAAACGCTGCCTTCGACATTATGCATTTTTACTTCCCCCTTCTTATTTCCAGATCGATGGGCTTGCAAAAGGAAAGAAATGAAAAAAGAAGCCCACCAAAAAAGAAGAAAAAATTAAACTAAACACAAGGTAAAAAAGTAAAGAAAAACAACTCCTGAACCAATGACAACGTTAGCCCAAAGTTCCACCTTCCATTCCACCCCC
>KK119213.1:128189-189156 GCA_000611955.2 Stegodyphus mimosarum | reverse complement strand
CCACCACTCGGGCGTCAGCTGGTTAGAGACATTTTTCTTGGAAAATGGCTGAGCGAGGCAGGACAGAGCGTCCGTAATTACGGTACATGAGCGTCGCCGTTGGAACATCCACCCACTGCAAGTGCGTCTTCTGTTTATGCGGGCCTGGCACGTTCCTCTATCCGGAAGGATTCACGAAAACAATAGTCGAGGAAACACGAAGTTATTAAGAAGATTTGGTAGGGGGGAAGGGGAGGCTGAATACCCAAAAAGGCAAGAAAACAACCGATGCCGGAAATTTTTTAAATTCTTCTCTTACCTATTCATTAAGAATGTTCAACGAAACAGTGTTTTACGTAAAATTTTAAGCGGAAAACTTGAAAAAATTCCTCTCATTTCCGGGTAATTAGCATGCTTCACGAGGTTTTGGATCCAATTAAACAGTTATATTGATGACATGAAATTAATAAATAATGACACTAAAGCCCCAATTACCTCCACTTGTTGAAACTTGTTTGAAGAACTGTCAGCAAAATTTTCAAGAGTATAGAAGTAACATGTAGAATTGACGAAGCAAATTCTTCAAAACCTTCCAATTTCCTGGTGTTGGATAATTTAATCTTTTGTCTGCTGGCACCAGACTTGCCTTCCCATTGATCTCCTTCAAGGATTTAGAGTGTACTCATTTCAGTTACGGGGTCTCTAAAGAGTTCGCGTATTGTTAATTTTTGTAACTAACTCCCTGTTCTGGAAATGGGTAATTTGCACGCCTGGTTGCCGTCTTTGGAAGTGGTAGTCATTTTTCAGATTCCCTCTGAGAAATAGAACTCTGACTCCCCGCCACCCGTGACGACTGTGATAGGTGCGTAACCTACCATCGACGGTTGATAAGACAGACACTTGAATGATATGTCTCCTGGACGAGGCCGTGCCACATATTATAGTGTAAATCACTAGGCAAAAGCAAAAACACGCCACACGTACAAGGACATTCTTCAACAACTTTGGGTCTACTCATAAACCAACACCAACAGGGATTTGCTCCCCTTCGTCTCCTACGAGGATTGAAATGCATTTATTCCTTTAAATGTCTCTGGCTCTCTAACGAAGTTACTGAAGCATAGATTGAAACAATACTCAATTGCATTAAACGCGTTTCTGAAAATACTTTCTAGTAGGAAATTGTAAGCCGAAGCTAGAAGAGATAGGAAAGATGATTAAACTTAAAATAGCTATTATAAAATTAGGGTAAACCTTACAATATGTATGTAAAATAAAAAATATTAAAGTCAAAACTCTGAGTGTGACTTGCAATAGTCCTTTAACTCTCTTTTTAATTTGTTTATTTACTGCTTCCATCCTAAAATTATTCTTTTTGCGTATAGTATCCGCTTGTAATAAATCACTCTAAATGCGGTATCTCAAAATAAATCTATGTGATATTATTCTTGCTTAATGCTCATAGCGTATGTTCTTACATAAGATTTCAGAAAATAACAATTTTAAATTTGAGAACCGAAACTTAATATTAGCTAATGAGAACAAATCTGAACTGAATCTAAAGCATTCAGAACTCAACTTTCATCATAGACAAGTTACACACACTCTCTCGTGCACTTCACTACTACCAGCTTGCTGATACATGTTGCTCTATTTGTGTTCAAATATATTTTCAAAAGTCTGTAAGTAACCGACGTAGTTCTTCAGGCACAGGTCCACTTTTTGCAGTAAGTTGTAGTCATTAGGATTTTTTTGATACGGGAGATGTAGAAAATGAGCAATACTCTCCCCGGAACTCGAACCTGAACTTCTCAAATACGCGCCGAATGTGCTAACCGCTACACACACGAAGGAGTGCTGAAAGGAGGGAGAATGTGCCTTATAAAGTTTCTTGTGGCTACGAATATTAACAATAAAAGAAATGTTCAATCAGTCTTGATGATTTCTACTAACTCTATCGACTTCTAAATTATTATACATGTAAGAGTATTCAGCTTAAAAGTTGGCTGTTTTTGTACTGGAGAAAAATTTAATACAATGTAACTTTGAAAAGCTTTCAAGTGTTCCGCCAGACGACCTTTTTATCCAAAAATAGAAGAAAGGCTTTCATGTTTCTTTTCTTCCCAACTTTAGTGCACTGAAGTGAAAGCAAAGCTAAATCTTAAAATTCTACTATAACTTGATTAGCAAAAGTATAAGAAATAAATCGTGGTAATTGGAAAATCGATGTCTGTGTCGGACTATCGAATTTTACTTTTTGTTGTGGGGGAGAAAAAAAGAAAGGTCTCTCGAGCGCCCAACTTTTCAGGTCGATAATCTAATTGTAAAGACACGTTGCAGTTTCTTACTGTTCTATAAATAACATTCTGGTTACTTATAATAGTGAATATGTAGGAAATTTGCCTTGGTATAAATTTAAGAAAAATCTTATTTCCCGAACTGCAGTCTTTTGCTGTCATAATAAAATTTTACAATTTTTTACATATTTTAAAATAATTATTTGAAGATTTAAAAAAATATTTGCCAGCTCTTTAATAAGTAACATTAAGCAACTTTTAATTGCTGTATTTGCATTTCATTACAACACAATCAAGATCTACCAAAAAAATATTATTTCTGTGGAATATATTATAATTAAAAACATTTGCTTATTTTATTAGTCCAAAGCGCAATTTGCCCAGAAGAACTATTAATTTCGTTTTGGCATTTTGTACTGGTTCTCTATAAATGTCGTTTCACTTTTCAAACTGTCGCCACCAAATATTAGAGCCCTGTATTGTATTTAAAGAAATTAAATCATGAAGAGGCTGCTTAAATGTATGCATGCTTTTCGCATTGTCATAAAACAACGGTACCTAGAGCCATCCAATTTTGAATAACGTGCGTTTACACCAGAATATGGGCATCTGGAAGCCCAAATTTAAAATTTGGAATTTGTTTTGTTATCGATTTCAAATTTTGTAATACTTTAACGAATTTTTGATTAAGAAATTCAACGATTTCAAAGCGAGCAATGACAACACTGTACGGGAAAAAAATTATGTCCAAAGCGTGAGACTATATATTTGAAATTCTAAAGATATGCTCATTTTAAAATTATTTTGCGATATTGCTGTTGAACTGAATTTTATGATTTAAGTGCGAAGAACATATCATTTAATAAATAAAGGTAACCCACAAAACGTTCAAAATACGCCCCTTTGGGCGTAATATAAAATCTGAAAGCTTTCAGACTTTTTTTTTTAATTCTATAAAAAAATTTTCTAACGCGGTATGGTGCGTAATTGATATGAATTTTTTTTTAATTTATGGCCTTTTACATATGTTTCTTTTTTTAAGATGAAAATTCCTTTTCGAAA
Source organism: Stegodyphus mimosarum (assembly GCA_000611955.2). Lineage (NCBI taxonomy): Eukaryota > Metazoa > Arthropoda > Arachnida > Araneae > Eresidae > Stegodyphus > Stegodyphus mimosarum. The sequence continues at coordinate 185,818 of KK119213.1, read as the reverse complement.
TATTGTGATTTGAAGTCTTTAGATGCACTCATTTTGCACAAATGAAGCCTGTTAAAAATTCGTACGAAAATTCTTCGCTATTCTTCAGTCCTTTTAGTCTATCCCATGTTTTGCAAAATTATCTCGTTGAGGTCTCCCCCTTTTTTTAAATATTTTTCAATGAGAAGCTAATTTTGCTACAGAAGTAATATTAATGATGGTTACTGCAGAACAAATACTGTGTCTCCTATCATCGAATTTTTCAATTAAAAAAAATTAGAAACCGATATTTGAGTTAACATCAGAATTGGCAATGAATTGAAAAAAATAAAAGGCATAACAAACTAATATAAATATTGTTGAGAAACTGTGAAGGAAAGAAATTAGTTAATCCACACTTCATTCTCCGTATTTAATTATTAAAAATATAATACACTTACTCGTTGAAAAAAAAAGTGCTCTTAAAACATTTTTCTTCTTTTTTCTCCTTTTCAGAAAGAATTACAAGTAAAAGTTTTCGTATTAGACAAATTGTACAATGAGCTGTAGGATTTATTACAGTTAACTGCATAATTGTTGCATCTGAAATCTAGAACAGATGGTATATAAAGATTGATTAAACTAGTTTAAATAAAAAAGCAATACTTTTAGTTCGTTTTTTAAATTATTAAATATTTTCGTGACATTGCACTGATTTGACTGCATAAAATTACCTTAGCTAGACTCATTAAAACCATTATATATTTTTTTTATTGTAACAATAACCCTTTGGACTGACCGCGAAAGTGATTAGTTAAATAAGAATTATCCATTCACCAATTTTATAAATGCTTTTGATGATTGAAAGCTAAGAGTCTGGAAGAGGACAGCATTGACGTATCACTGGGTTTAATAGAAGCATTGTTGGATTAAACAAACATGAAACAGAACTCCAGTCACCTCATTTAATCTCCGTGCTCCGGATATCTGGAAACTCAAACTCCGAATAACAGGAATTTTTATAATCCGAATTACTTGATTTTGCTTCGGAATAAATGAAACTAATTTACCGCTGACTTATCTAAATGTTTTTAATTTTTCTATTCATTTAAGTAGTATAAAAGAATTTACAAGACAATATATATTTTTTAAAGAAGATATTAAATTAAATTGGATGAGTATTTTCGATATGTAGATTTACTTACAAAACTGCATTATGGTAAGCATGCATTTGTTTCGTATAAAAAAGTTCTCCAGTTATCCTGATTTTTCAGTTATAGAGTTTGGTGTTCTTCAAACATAATATAAACAGCTTGAAAATTTTAAAAGACGTATGCTCATTTATCGCTATGTCTTGTAAGTACAACAGAGGCAGAGAAAGGGTATAAAAGACCCATTTATTAACTCAAATAGAGTTTAACAGTCGGCTCCAACTCGTGGTTACAGAAGCCATACTTTTGGCTTCAATTAAAGATAACGGATGAACTTAATGAAATATAGACTAACGGCTTCACAGTTTAATGAGCGGGCAACCTGTCTGTGACCGAAGTCAGCGTAAAGAAGCTTAGTGGAAAGAATAGCTTAACGCCGCAGAATTCTAAGCGCTAGAGAATCAGAGTTAGCAACGTGGCCTTCAAGCAGGCACAGCAAGCACTGATTTCACTTTCCAAAACCTTCTTTCTACTTAATTTGAATATCGCACGCGCTAGAAATTTGCATTCTGGCAGGGAAATGAAACGAGGCTTGATAGGAAAGAGAGTTCACATAAAATAAAGGGTTATAAAATTAAAATGAACCTTACACAATGACCGGTTAGACTATTATATTGCTTAGTTGATATGTTTGCAGTTCTATGGTATTTCATATTTGGAATAGGCTGCGAAACGCGAATTACTTTAGATTTAATATTGTATATTTATATGCATGAATTCAATATTGTGCATTTTATGCAAATTATTTAATTATAAAAATATTTAATATTACATAATTTTATGAAGAACTCATTTCCATTTGCAGCTAAAACAATATTATACGGTTATGAATCACTCGTTCGTGGATATTTCTTTAAAAAATCAGTTCGAATATGCAGGAAGAAATTAGCACTTTACAGAGATCTTATATAAAACAGTCATCACGAAGGTAGTATATGGAGCTGCGATATGGGCCTTAACCGATGGCGGAAAGGAAAAAAAGAGACCTCCAACATCCATGCAGCAACAGTTCATGCTAAATATCACGCTCGCCTTTTGAACCACCTATTTTTCAGTGTAGCCCTAAACATTTTTGCCCGCATTTCGCTGCTACACCGTCAAGCAGTAGATGAGGCTACTTACTGTGCAGCTCAACTCCGAGAAGGAATAAGCTTCAAGAATTACATCTATTATGCAGACGATTAGTAACAAGTCCTCCTCCACACAAAAGACATCCGACCGATCTCCATACCAAAATAAAAATCAAAAAGACCATCGACCCAAGAAACAAATTAATTGAAGTTTACACTGAAAGAAAAGTCTAGTGTGCATCACTCTTTCTAATCCAACATCTGGCCTCTGAAATAAAATGGAAAGACTACAACAGCATAAATCAAGTGGAACTCTCAGCCATAAAAGCTGCTATAAACATTGCATCAATAAACAGTTTCTTCAAAATATCCATTAACCCAGACAATCAAGCAGCCATACTCTCCATCTGAAATCCAGACAACCGTTCTTCCCTGACCCATGAAAAAAATAAAATCTTTAAAGATTTTGCAAAAGCTCTAAAGGCTAGCGACTACACTGCTGACAGTCGTGCAAAAGATGCAGCTCTTTCCCGAGAAGCCGAGTTCCTCAACGCTTCCAACAAGCTTCCTAAATCGTAACTAAGACAAATCCTAAACAAATATTTAAGCCAAGAGTGGAAAGAAGAGTGGAAAACGCCACAACGAGCCAGCGCACCCAGCAATTCTTCCCCAAAACCAGCACAGAAATCAAAAGCTCCGAGTCCTTCTTAACATAACAACATACCGGTTATGACCCATATCCAGATTATTTTTTTAAAAGGTACCTCTCTAATAGTGATAATAGCATGTGTGGAGTCAAAGAAGATGCAAACCATTACCTATTCTTCTGCGCTATTACAAGTGGCCTGCATATTCGGAAACCCACCAATCCACCAATCTAGACCTGAACTTCAAAAGACTAGTGACATCTAAATGCCATCTACATCCAAATATTATGAAAATACACTAAATGCTCAGTGCTCTAGTACTGGACTTATACTAAGTCACACCTTAGGACCGAAAAACGAAAGAGCGGAAGGAACAGTGACTAGGCTACACCCTAATATAACTGATTCCGAGCAAGAGTAACCATCTCCAAAACACAAAATGTACTGAACTAAGCACATGAAATTTATTTATAAACTTTGGTCTATAGACTGGACTGAAAGATCTGAACTCAGTACAGTCTTACTTGAAATAAATATCCTCACATAACAAGAACCAAACATTCCAATATATTAGCAAAATCATCAAACCCCCATATGTTCATTTACTTACACAAAAAATATAAAAATTCCAGTACAACAATCTTCAAAGTATCAGCTCTAATGTATTTGCATAATCCAATATTCAAATGAGCATACTTAACAGTTTGTGGTTGTGTAACCTTGTTTCCATGTTAATATCCTCTTATGTTTAGATGTAACAACTCCAATATATAAGCCCAGTGTTGTTTGGAAGTCCATTCCAGACTTTCAAAAATTTTACCTCCGAATCCCTTTGATGTAGCTTCGCCCCTTGGTTTAGTCTCATCCAACACCCATCCCCGCTAAACCATATGCGACTTCATGGGTGTGTCAAACTCCAGCTGGTTACTGTACTGAGCTAATGCCTGTTCGATTCTGCAGTGAAGTCTATGATGTCCCTTGCACTTTTACCCCTTCACCTTTTGGGGGTTACATTATATAGATGATTTTAGCTATGTAGTGAAACTCAAATTTTTTTCTATTAAATTATCATTAAAATGGCTGATAAAATTCTGATTTTAGATTTGTGTTGTGCTATATAACTGATTTTACCTATGTAGTACAACCAGAAAATTTCAGAACTACAAAATTATCATTGAAAATAACTATTAAATTCAAACTTTTCCTTAAAACGCTATGCTTACTATTACCGAAACGAAATAATAAAATTTTATTCCACAAAATTTATACTATTTTGCCACAAATTAAAACTCTTGTCAGACTATTGCTGTTTTTACAGACCTTTAAGGCCGATTCGGAAGCAGTTAGTTATGTTAGGTACCAATAATGAAATTAATACAGCTTTTAAATTGAATATAATTGCATAACTTCTTCCCATAAAAGACACAAATTAAATTTTATCATTTTATGGAAAATATAAAAAATGATTACTGAGAATTGCAGAGATTTTTGAATTCTGTTAACAACTAAGAAGTTTTCCATAAAATTTTTATTTAAAAAAAAGCATCTTTATTCATTTTTTCCATTTCCGAACATTCTCATAACAGTAGATTTCCGATTTCTTTAGTATTATGCATTTTGTGGCTCAAGTGATAAGAAAGTGATGTTTAATGAGTTAAAATGATAAAGAGTTAGTAATAAAAACACAAAAATGTTCTGTAAGTCATCTTCCAAAGAAAACTGAACATCTATAAATGAACTAAGAAAAGAATGAAAAAAATTGATGGCAACACTTAACACTGTATCAAAACTTCTAAATATGTGCTGCTTTTAAAAGTTTTATGATTTTTCTGTTGAAGTTTATGACGTTTAAGTTGCGAAGAAAGCGATGTTTAATAATATAAAGTAAAAACACATAAAAGTTGTCTAACGTATTAAAAAAACTGAATATTGGTATGATAAACTAAGAAAAGACTAAAAAAATGTATACCAGCACTAAACACTCTATCAGAAATTGTAAGAGTATGCTCTTTTTAAAAGATTTTCCTTATTTTGTTATTGTATTTTATGTAGCTTAAGGGAGAAGAAAGCTGTGTTTAATAATAAAATTAAAAAGCCGAGAAATTTTGTGTTAGTGGGATTGAGTCCAAGAGCAGACTGGTAAACTGCAAATTCTGCTAGAGCATAGAAAAACTTAAGAGACCCTCTGGTGCGATGTTAAAATCTGAATCATTTCAGACTTTTTCGGTTTTAGTCCAAAAGGGCTATCAGTGTCGAAACACGATTTTGAGTTGGTTCACTTTTCATTAGAGTCTATTGCCGTTTGGAAAAATGTAACATATTATTCTTTCATGTCTATTACTAATTCACAAACTAAACTATCTAAGAGCAGTGGATGAAGTTTTTAAGTATATTATTTTCCAATTTTTAATCGGATTGATGTTCCGCTATTTCCCCTGGGCCCCCTCTATCTATAACCTCCACTGATAAACTGAACCCTTTAGAGCGATCTTTAAAATCTGAACCCTTTTCACATAAATTTTTTATACTTGTATAACTAGAACTTTAACGTAGTATTGGAAATGCTGTCTAAGTAATAAAGGCTTGCATTACTTTCTTAAATTGTAATTGATTCCAAAATGATAATTAAACGCATATTGTAAAAAATTGTAATATTGAAATGAAATTAAATATATATTGAAATGAAATTAAATATATATTATATATGAAATGAAATATATATGAAATTAAATATATATTGAAATGAAATTAAATATATATCAGCAAAATATGAATATTGTAATTTTTGGGAAAACGCATATTGTAAGAAAAAAATAATGTGCGCGCTTAACATATTTAATAATTATTTGTGAGAAAGCGAAATTGTTATTTTGTTAGCGTTTTATACCAGCCTAATGAACTGAAGAAAATCTGATGCCAAATTGCTAATGAGAAAGTTTTCATAAGACTTGTTTTTCGTCTAAATGAAATCTATGAGGTTATGTGGCAATATAGGTATAATATTTTAATAAGTTTTCACAAACATAATAGCTTCACGTATCTCATGCAGCTACGTGTGTAATGAATTTGGCTGCCTACGTCCTTTTTGAGAATAAATACATAAGATTTATTTGTTCCAGATTTTAAGAGGTGGGTGAAAAAAATAGAAAAAAATTATATTCTTTACTACTGTCATAACAAATTCACAGCTAGACTTCAGCAATCACATTTTCAGTAAATAAATATATAAATAAATTTTTAAAAAATTAAGAAAACTTTAATTTACATAATTGACAATTTTCTTTTATTTGTAATTAAATTAGTACCCTGAAAATGTATTTTTAATGATGGCAGTTAAGATTTAAACCTGTGTTCTTAAATAAAATACACAAAATTTTAGCAAATGCTTTTAATTACGTTTAAATTGTACCTTGTATTGATGATTTTTCATTGCAGAATGATATTTTTAATCAATCAATATTCTTTGCTTATTTTGTCCTCTTATACTACACTTATGTCCATAAATTAAGGATAATTCGGAGTCACTCGGAAATCGAACTCTAAAATAAATATATCACTTGTAAAATCACTACACACATCTTCAAGAATCATATGCAAATTTCAGGAAGTAACCAGAGGACATCGATGGTACGTCACAATGACGAGAGTGTAAGAGAGTGATATATAAGGAATACAGGGAAAGAAGTAAAATTGTTCGCAGGCGCTTTATAAGCATTTCGGTGCAATAACCGAATAGTTATGACACAAAAGACGCATTGGGATGATTTTTTACGTAGTAGAATGATCGGCCGTCTGAAATGTGAGCGTACCCAACTGGAAGTATCAGACGAACTTGGAATTGCACAGAGAGTCATCTCCAGGCTTTGGCAACGATTCCAAGAAGATAGTAATGTGAGTAGACGTTACAGCACAGGTCGCCCCAGAGCTACAACGCCGAATAAGGACCAGCATTTGGAAGTTACTGCCAAAAGAAACAGACGGAGCACAGCCTCAGACCTGTCTCGTCAGCTCTCTTCAGCCACTGGTACGACAATTTCGAGGCAGACCGTGTACAAACGCTTAGGGCAGATTGGTCTATATGCTCGTTCACTTGTCAGATGCGTTCCACTTACTGCAACTCAATGTCGCCTGCCGTTAGCCTGGAGTAGAGAGCATGCATTGTGGACACCGCAACAGTGGGCTTGTGTGATGTTTTCCGACGAGTCCAGGTTTAGCTTGCAGTGTGATTCTCGCCGGACTTTCATATGGAGAGCTTCAGGTACCCGTTACCACTAAGAAAACATCATTGAACGATACCGTTACGGTGGTGCAGGAGTGCTCTTTTGGGGTGGAATTATTCTGGGTTCCAGAACTGACCTGCATGTTCAAATTGGAACCATGACAAGCCAAATCTATCGGGACGTCATTCTGGAACAACATGTACGTTTGTTTCGGGGCGCCACGGGCGCCCAATTTGTGTTTATGGATGACAACGCCCGTCCTCACCGTGCAAACATCGTAAGCGAATGCCTTCAATCGGAGGATATCACCCGTATGGACTGGCCAGCATTCTCACCGGACTTGAATCCAGTAGAGCACGTGTGGGACATGCTTGGCCGACGAGTTGCAGCCCGTCGACCTCCTCCTACATGTCTACCGGAACTTCGGAGAGCATTGCTTTTTGAGTGGTGTAATATCCCCCAAGATCAGATCGATAATTTGATACTCAGCATGCCTAGGCGTTGTACGGGCTGTATTGCATCGTCTGGGAGACACACAGTGTATTAACAATCATACCAACCATGTAATATTGGTTTTTTGTAAATAGGTCTTTTTTTTGTAATTTGCTGCAGGGAGAAAATATCGCTATTTTTTTTAATAATATCAAACATATAGCATCTTTTTTTGCTCTTTACCTTTTGTTTAATAAATAAGCTTTACAAATAAGTCAAATTTGTTTTCCCTCTAACTCTTCCTTTGCCTGATTTTGCATTATCCTTAATTTATGGACATGAGTGTAGTTAGTGCAATTAGTTTTAAAGGAAATAACATATTATACTTAACCCTCAAATTGCCTTCTTTAAGTATTGCTCTGAACTGCGAAATGTCAATAAAGAATCCATTTTCCCGCTTCTAAATTTACGGATTTTCACAAAAAGGGCTAATCTACTTACTTTTGCAGAAGAACAATATTTAATCACTTTTTCCCCTTCCCATAATGCACTGCCCATGATTCAATATAATTTTCTGGAAAATATTTAATTTATCTCAACAGTATCTAATTATATTGCTATTTTGCGCTCTGTGCAAATTTATTTGAGCAGTGAATTTACTGCTGAAATAAATTTGCATTTAAATTTACTGCTCAAATAATTTCGCATTTACATTTTCTGCTCAAATAAATTTGCACAGTACATTCGAGTGAAATTTCTCGATGAAAGCTCTATCTTATTACCATTCTAAATAAGAATTTATTTTAAGTAAGAAGTATAAATTTAAGTAAGCAGTCATGTACCTTTATGTAATTTAAAAACTCGACTTTCTATGCTTTTATATCAAAATTCGACTGCTAGAATTTTAAAATAAACCTCAAGTAAAATTTCTCCTTGTTTCTTCTTTCCAAGTTACAGTACTGAACAGCTATTGCCGTTTAAAAGGTCACATGGTTTGTTAAAATTTGCGTTTCTAGAAAGAAACTTTTTGCGTTTTCACAATCCCCTGAAATATACATAAAATGCTTCTTATATAATTTTCTACAAATTATATAGTTACGAAAAATCGATAGTTAATTTACTATTGACATATCTGTTTATGTAATTATTAATTTAAAGAAAGTAACGGGTTTCCGAGATTTCAAGTTAGTTTTATTTTTCATTGAAGATTTAATAAGTGTGATTTTCCTGCTTGCGTGTGTGACTTCCCTTAACTGCCTAATTGAAAGTCCAAGGGATTTTGAGTAACTGTGTAAAGATTGCATATGTATGAAATGGTCATTTATTACGTTTCTACCACAAAAACTTCTACAATTATAATTAAATTTGAAATGGGAAAACTTTTAACTTCGCACTATATATTGCTTCGATTCAAGTTATCATTGTGCATGCAACACTGATTAAATGCATAATTATAATCCTTTAAATGCATTTTTTACATTTCTTTATTAGTATTAGAACAAAGTGTGCATTTATAAGTCATTATATCTTTTGTAAATTAAGATTTTCTAAAAACTATAATATTCCCGTTTCCGCGTATGCTTTTTCTAAACGGTTAGTCAAAATGTTTCAAAATGTTTTGACGAACCATATAAATCCAATGTGATTTTAAAATTACCAACTATTAAATTTGTTATATAGAAGATGTAGGAATTATTTTTAACTTAATATTACAAAGTAGCGGACTTTGGGATATCATGAATAGAATATAAAATTTTTTAAAGAAACATATTTCGATTATTTATACTTAAGCAATTTTAACTATGCATTATTTTTTTAACTAAAAAAAGTCATCGAAAAATAATGATTGGTTTATTCATAGTGTTACGAACGGTACATATTGCAATTTTATGTCGGTGACGGAAAAGGTACTTTATTGTAATTTCCTTCAAAATGTTTGAATTTGAGGCATAAAGCATAAAAAACAAGTACAATATTAAGAATAACTTTTCAGTTATAGATATTGAAATGCAAATGTATTATAGTTTTAACTTAACTTTAACATTTTAAAAAGTATTGACCCCTTAGCATGTTATTTACAACATTGAATCTTTCCTGTGCTTCTACATTTGCCATCAGTTTCACCAGAAATGAAAATTAAATGAGTTAAAATAGCAAGTCAGAATATAAGTTAGAGAAAGAGTATTAGCAGTTTAGCCTGTAGCGCTGTAACCCTCATTTTACACCTGCTGTAATATACTAATGTGATATAAACCAAAACAGCTATAGTTTGACTGAATTTTGCCGGATTCTGGTTTTTCCTAGTATTTACGTTAGTAGAAAAGCTTGATTTGGAATCCGTTTATTAGTTTGAAATCTACTATTTGATTTATAAACATTTAAAATACTGTAGTATTCTGAATCCTCAAGTTAATAAGTTTGTCAACGTTTTAATTCGGAAACTATAAGCTCGTAATGAGAAAACTTTAATTTATTTTTACTACTTTCCTATCTAATTTGAGTAACTGAATTTTAAAATAAAGTCCTAACGGAAATTCAACTGCTGGCTAGGAACTTTAAGTAAGTATTAGTTTTTAAGTGGGTAGAACTTTTCATGTATAGCATACAGCGAAATGATTTACTCGAACAGCGTGTTTTGCGTAATGATATTATAAGGTATTTCTCCCGCCTTCTTCGCATGCCTTCGTGGTGTAGTGTTCTGCATGCTCGACGGGTAACCGAGAGGTCCGTAGTTCGATTCCTGGCGAAGGCGTTGCTCATTTTTTCATATCTCCTGTATCCAAATAACCTAATGTCTCTACAACTGGCGCCCGAACTAAAAAGGTGGTGGATGTTGATTCTCCACCACCGGGATTTGGCAATAGGGTCCCCAAAACCCTAGTCGCCCTTTAAAAGGGCGAGTGTATAAGGTATTTCTCCCGCCTTCTTCGCATGCCTTCGTGGTGTAGTGGTCCGCATGCTCGACGCGTAACCGAGAGGTCCGTGGTTCGATTCCCGGCGAAGGCGTTGTTCATTTTTCATGTCTGATGCTTCCAAAAATACCTAACGTTTCTAAAATATTGTTACATGTATTAAGAATGTGTGCTTAAAATATGCATTCTTAACATATTTTAAAAGTGAGTTTAAAAATATATGCATTCAGATTTTAAATATGAAATTTAAGGTAACAAAAAGTGAATACTGTTCTCCTATTCATATTTTCTGTACAAACCTTCATATGCCAATTCTGAATGAAATTTAGAAAATACATTTCAGTTTCCAAGCATCTGATCAATATTTCAGGATTTATAACCCATATGGTAGCATCTATGGAATCTCTGCACAGAGTTAAAATTTATTTGATACTTTAATTTTAAAATGAACCCAGTTAAATTTTTTTCAATAGATCTTTTAACTGTTCATCATTAGCTATACTTAGATTGAAGCTTCTGGAGTTACCCCACCCTCTTTAAAAAAATTCAACAACTTAGTTAGAAATTTTGCAACTTATTTTTTAAATTTCTTATATGCTAACATATGCATTTCAAAACACTTATGATTGATGAATCGAATTTTGTTTGATTTTTAAAATTTCCTTTAGAACCTGGACATTATGGCAGATATTTTTTACAGAAGGCATCAAATTGCCTAATCAAATAGAATGCAACACTTAAAGGGGAAGTTGAACGTTTATTAAAATATTGCCGAAATTTTCTATTTATAACAGCTACTTTTTTAATGTCTCCTATACATAATATTTCATGTTGGGTGAAACCTTTGATATTGTAATTATACAGTAAAAGCTTATTTACTCGAACTAATTGGGAATAACACTTTTTTTTTCATGATAACGCATAGCTGCTTTTCTTTCCTGGTATCAAAAGGAATAACAAATACACTTAATATTGTTAAGCAAAAATACTTATTAAATAAACCAATGCAGATCGAAAAATATTATTCGCCCCTCCCCCCCCCACCCCTAAAAAAGAGTATTTCATTGTGACTATCACTTTAAATTCCTAAACCCATTTCCCCTCAATGAAACTGCCAAAATCCTAGGTAAACTTAGTGATATTCCAGTTTAACTAATCCATTACTTACGAAAATGCAATTAGAAACGTGAATTAAAATTAACAATATCCAACAAATGAGTGTAAGTTTCCATTTTCAGAAAATTTGTTCTGGAATGTTGTTAAAGTCAGTGGATGACGTTGGAAAATGTTTCTAATGCAATGGTAAAATTTCCTTTTGGATACATTTCAAAACGTCTTTATAAGCCTTTGGAATATTTGAGTTTCAACTTTTATTAACTTAGCAACTTTCAAATAATTTTTCCAGTACAGAGTGAATTTTAATTTATGTTATTTATCAGTAAGCGCAGATAAAAGAAGTCCTCTTCGAAAAAGATTTATCGCATTATTCTGCTGCTTTTGCATGTAGTATAATGAAGTACACTCTGCACACAAAAAAGGGAACAGTTCTATATCTCCCGTTCTACTGGACCGATTGGCAAAATTTAATTTGCATTTTTCATGTCTCGAAAGCGCGACCTTAGGATGTATACTAGATTTATATACAGTATTGTTTTAAAATAAGTACTTTGACACAAAATCGAACTTTTCTGAAATGACAGAGGATTTTTTTCATATTTCGATTCTGCGACTAAAATTATGCCTAAATGTTAAATTTTGTAAAACTGGGTGAGAAACTTACCGATAAATTTAAAAAATTACCTTGGTGCACTTTTTCCAATTTGCGCCAAGAATAATTTACTCGAGGAAGTTCCTTATGTATGGTAACTTATTTCTCTTTTCCTTCTGCTGTGCACAAACGGAAAAAAAGGTGCATCGTTCATTTTTTTTCAAATAATTTTAATAAAGTGTGAACTACATTTGGAGTTCTAATCGCTTATAAACATGCCAAATTTCAAAGGGCGCCTATACATAAATTCACGTATATCTTGGGAGATTCTGAATAAAAACGCTAATTTTTTGCATGTATGCTTAGCAATAAATATATTGTAAGTTGATGGTAAAAATTTTATAGGTTATAGTTCCAAAAGTTTTTCGAAAAATTTACAAAAATTACTAAAAAATAAAAAATTTTAAGATAAATCAGAAGCTTTCAGCGAATTTTATTTGGATTGAACATAAATTTAGAATTGAGAAAGAAAGAATCAAGTAAGTTTAATAAAAAAAAGATATATTAATAAATATATACTAAATTCAATTAATGTTTGAGGAGCTTAAATTTTGAGAGATGATTTTTTAAAAATTTCTCGTGTGATTGTTTACAAAATTTGGCACTTTGGCATAACATGAGTTGTAAAATCACAATATGAGAAAAAAATTGGTAATTTCAGAAAAAGTCCGATTTTGTGTAAAAATACCTACTTTAGAATTAACTGTATATGTAAATGTAATGTAGATCATAAATCGCGCTTACGAGGTGTGAAAAACGCAAGTTTAATTTCGTCTATAGTCTCAGTATAACAAGAGTTGAACAACATTTTTCAGTGTAGAACAGGAGTAAAAGAATAAAATAAGTGAAAAAAAGATATTAAGAGAACTGAAATTATTTGCTTGCAAACTATGTGATTCAAAATTATTTCTCTGCGCCATTTCGATATTGCTAAACCTAATAATCCAACTATTTAAACTTGTTTAAGCTTCCCTTGTTCTGACAATTTTCGTCTCGTCCCCAAACAAAAGTTTAACTAAACTACAATAACACAAACAAAAGATTAAACTGAAAGGATTATTGAAAACTATGTCTTGTAATATACGAGTGGTATAAAATTAACAAATACTAGCCAACCCAGCTTGCAGTGTCTCAATAACTCAAATATTTAAATAAGTACAACATACAAACTAACATTCTATGGTTAAAGTATTCAGTCCCAGCCAATGTGTATTCTAACTCTGGACCCTAACAAGTACAAAATTTTCTCATCATATACACATGCTGGCTAATTACATGTCTGAAGTTAAACAACTTTGCTGCTACTGCACTTTCTTAATCTACTAATGAGTTCGCTATTTAAATTCAGTCTCATTTGCAGTATAGTGGAGGTTGACAAAAGAAATAAAAAAAAAAAAAACAGAAAAGAATTAACATAAAAAAGTTTTAGTCAAGATAAACCATAGAAAGTGAAGCTTTTTACTGAATTAGAAAAGTTAATAATTACAAAATAAATACATTTTCCCAAAATGAAATTGTTTAATTATACATTTAACTCTTGTCTTATTTATTTGGTAGCTTGCTGTTTCCAAAATAAAATAATAACGCTGGGAGTCGTTAGCTGCATGTTTTATTAAGAATTTAAATTTCTGCCAAGAAAAATGTAATGCCTTTTTTTTTTAATATCTAACAAAAAGTACAATTTAAACTATCAGCTTCCTAAATCATACTTATAAATTTCCAATAAAACCTTCTTTAAAAATAGGTAACTTGCAAATGGGGTGGAGACTAGCTGAGAAAAATAATGTTGATTTCCTATTTACATAAAGCAACACACCGAATCATATATTTAATTGACAACCAACAAAGAGGAAGTAGCCGCTATACGAGCAAAAATCATTAACATATTTATAAATTAAATTTGAAACATTCAAAAATTTTTGCTCTGTTAATACTCCTCCGTGATTTTTTCAACCCATATTTTTCAATTATATGCATTGCAATTAGTCTCACCATTTGTGTTTCTTGATAAAGAAAATGAAAAAAAACTTAGTCTGTAAATGATAACTTGCGTAGTGCGTTATGTATGATGCATAAATTTGAATCTAATTAACATTTTTAATTATTTTCTTTTTTAAGTACTTTTTCATTTTTCCACATTTTTTTTACAGTCTTTCAGGAAAAATACATAGAACAAAACATTTTTCTCAAAAGATATCTATCCCTTTTAATTTAATGTACAATACTTTTTAACAGATAACTTTTACATGGCTAAGAGTTCTTTGACTTTTAATAAATTTGCATACGACCCCTATGAGTCAGTAAACGGAGTAAAGAAATCAGATAGAAGAGGTAAAAAATCTCTACAGAAGAAAGCTTTTATGTCGGTCGCTTCCCAGGAGAGGGCGCTGTGTTCTGTATCTCTGTTTCCATGACAACCATTCGCCGCTTGTGAAAGTGACGTCAACGCCCGACGGCTCCGCCTTCACATCACTGCACGCCCCAAAAATTTTCCTTATCCTAGAAAGAAGGGAATAAAAAAGAAAATCTAAATTCGATTTTTCCTTTATTCTACATCAAGTTATGAAACTTTTTTATTACAAGATCTATTTTTGCAACCCGTAAGAAGTAGAAATGTATTCACTAACTGAGAAGCTTCGCGGAAGTTACCTCGACTTCCGGAAACTTCGAACGAGACTTGTGCAAGAAATTTAACGTTTTTTAAAACAATTTTAGAATACACGTAGAAAACTTTTAAAGAAAATTTTCGTACATATTTTCAAGCATGAAAATAATTTTTTAAACAGCATAGTAGATAAAAGTTGCTTTTTTTATTTTTTATTTATTTATTTATTTTTTTAATCTTTAGTTAAACCGTACCTTGCAATGAGAAATATTTTTGCTAAGCGTGTAAGCAGAAATCAATTAACACAGTAACTTTCAGTTGAGTAGATTAATTGATTCTGGCAAAATACACTAAAACTATCTGCTAAAAGAGGATTATCAGATTTATTAAATTATGCCAAAACACACCAGAATTAACTGCCAAAGAGGAAAAGTGCTTTTATGGAAGACTTCCTAAGGAAACTGACTCATATTCATATTACACGTTCATTTACATGCTGGAGGAAACCAGCTCTTATGGATAAGAAAGCTGAATGAACCCAGGATTTAAATAAATGTCGAAATATCAGTGTTTAGCGGTCTTAGCCGCTCAGCAGAACGAGAAACATGTGTCTGTGGAGGCTCTTCTACGGTCTGCGGCATCGCGTTAAATACATTACACTAAAAAAAAACTACAGTCTGTCTATCATAAGAAAAGCTCTCGCCAGTTAGTCTGTAGCTGTCTGTTGCCATAGAAACGAGCCTTGACCCATTTTCCGTAGGGGTGTCTTGAAGATTTACTTTTCAGTTTGCCATCCTGCCGCATTTAAAGATGAACTGGTAACCCTTTTTTCGCCCCCCATTTGAAATATACTAGCTCTGTTGCTATAGCGACCACCACCCACCAGACACTGTGGCGGGAGCTCTTCTTCTGGTAGACAGACAGTACGAACCCCTATACTTATGCCTGATGTAAATCTTGTTAGCGTAGATTTGAACCAGGATGGAGTTGCCAATATTGTGTACTCTCACTGTTGGGCGTTAATGTAAAGATAACACAAACAAATTGATGGAAAAGATTTAAAATAAACTATATCAATTAAAAACAAAATATACGATTTTTCTAATAAATATTCTAGATTATCAACCATATCTAATAAGAAAAAATAATTAGGAAATTGTTAATTGCGCCAGTTGTATTTATTTTTTTATTAAACCGTGCAGTAGTCCCAAACTGAAGAAAACATATATGACAAAAATCATAAATTTTATTTAAAGTTAACTAAAACTGAATTTTTTTTCAATAAAACAAAAAGGAATTAGTTTTGTATAAAACTGCCGAATGAAAATTGTTCTTCTAGCCATAAAACGTCAGAACTTATGGTTAAACAATAAAAAATAAAAAGAAGTTGGGAAATTATCTCGAAACAGAAGCCTTTGTTCAAAATCTTTTGAAGACACTGGAAATCGATTTAGAAAGAACAACACTCAGATTTAATGCTAAGAAAACAATTGCCGTAATTGCGATGGAATTGATTGAAAACTCAGAAACGACAAAGGACAAGAAAGTTAGATTTTTTCAAAATTGAGGTGTAATCCAAAAATTCTGCTCCTCTCTTTTCCTACCATCATCCTCTCGAATAGGCTATGGAATCAATAACTTTTAAATGCCTCATTTTGTAAAGGTAAAGCAGTCACTAAGGTAACTGAGAGCCTATTCAGATGCTATCCTATGGCAAACCCTCATTTGTGATTGACATATATCGGTTAAATCTATTAAAAGGACTATTATGTTTTACAATATATTGTATTCATTAATGTTAATAAAAAATTCGGCTTTTTCCGTCACCGCAAGATTCTTCTGTTTTAAATATCAAATTAAATCTATTTAACATATATTACTGTTGCTAATACTGATTACAAATTCCGCTTCATTTTCAAAGTACATTGACTAAAAAAAGAGTTGTATAATTGTCTTTGTTCTCCCATAAGAATGTATTCAGTATTAATATTCAAAGTCTAAACCTCATGAATGCATATTTTACATTGAGACTTATCAGCACCTTAAAGACACATCATTGTTGTTTTCCAGTTAATGATAAAGTCCCATCTGTTATAGATAACTGTAGTTGCTAGTCGACAAAGCATAAGACTTATTTTTTACATTATAAAAATGCTTTGCTCATCAACAAAACAAATATGATCATTGAAAAAGTCATTTTATCTCATTTCTTTTAAGTGTAACTATATATCATTAGTGTCACAAATAAAATAGTTTCTCAATGCCTTACAACAGGTTAAAAGGAAAAATTTCCAACTCCATTTCTTGCGTCTTTCTTAAGAATTACGTTTTTGTCACCCTAATCGGCTTAACATGCTTAGCTTAACTATAGCTACCTTATCGCTGAGTTCGCGTTCGAACCCTGAAGAAGGCATGGACAAAATTAGTAAAACACCAGCCTTGTGTTTGATGTTGATTTAGTCAAGAACCCTATCGATTTCGAGGGTAAACAGGTACAAATCCCTTTTCATCACAAGCAAAGAAATCTGCCAGCAGCAAAAGTCATTAAAATTCATCAGAAGCAAAGAAATCTTTGCTTCTGATGAATCTGATGAATCTAAATCTGATGAATCTGATGAAGAGAGATTTGCCCTCGAAATCGCTAGGGCCCTTGACTGAATCTACGCCAAACACAAGGTTGTTGCTTTACTAATTTTATGTTTTACAATGGTATGTTTCTCTTCTGTTTTGAAGGCTTGGATATTCATAAGTGTCTTTATTTCAGGAGTCATTTATGAACCTACGGAGAACCGAAATTCCTCTCAAGTAGTTTGGTGATATGGAAAGAGGGGTAAGAGACCACTGGACCATACCCCGAGAAATTCTTTCTCCAAACTGAAATGAAATGCTTAAAGCCATACTGTCACTTAAGTTGCTTGCACATGACAGTATAAAGGGCATAAGTGGTTACGCACCACAAAATCTGGTTTAGGGCTCATGGCATAAAGTTCGAAATTTTCAACTTTATGCCGACTTGGGATAAGCGTCGACCAGTCAGAGCGAACACGCGAAACCTGAATGCGGAAACAGAGCGAGAAAGCTGTAGACAAATCCACGCATGCGCAAATTTAGCTTCTCTAAGTGGGTGCGGCTTAGACCCTGTGTCACAGGTGTGAACGGAATTCCCCCATTTTATTCCTTATGACTATTCTTCTGTGATATTTACGTCGCCGTCTGAACGCAGCCTTACAAGGCACATAACACTATCAGCCGCATAACTAAGATTCTGCTCTCCCAGCCACGATAAAATTCGGTATATGTGACTATCATAGACAGTGAAAAAAATAACATTAGAATTAAGTTTGGAATGGTTCCCTCCCAAGCGGCAACTGATTTCGTGAACTAGCAGTCAGGAACGGTTTGTATATTATTATTAATATTATTATTATTATTCAACTATTAAAATATAGTGGCATACAACTCGTTTAACTATAAAATAGCAAAGATCAATGAATATATTCTGTTGCTCAGAGATGAAAATAAAAACCGTCTTAGAAACAAGAAGTCCAATTTCGTCTACCAACCGACGAAAATTCTTTACAAATGTGTACTAAAATATATCATTATCCTGTGGCAACGAAGAAGAGTTTTGTGACAATGCGCAAAGCTGATATTCGTTATTCGCTATACAACAGATGTTTCTTCATATAAATGTTGGAATATCATTTTCATTGAATCCTGATTTCAGTTATGCAAAGGAATTTTTATCCTTCTCAACTCATCGCAGCCTTTGATTGACTTAATGTAATAGCACACAAACGTTGTTTAAGTTGATACGATTCTACTGAAATCTAAATTATATATATAAGTGTGTTAGTAATTTAAATTGAAAGAAATATTTTTATTTGCATTTGTAAGAAATTCTTGTATTTTATATTTCTATTTTTTTTTTAAAATCTGCTTCTAATTTCTAATTTTGTTTAACCCACAAACGAAGCTGTTGTTTTTAATAGCTAGATTTTCCCCAATACAATCAGATACTCTCAGTGTAAAAGAATTCTGCGATATTTTTTCTCTTTGCAAATGTGTATGTAAAGAGATTTTTGAATTCGGTGAAAAAACTAAAAATGTAATATTTATCAAAATTTAAGAACAGCTGTGTGTTATTCTCCTTGGAATTCAATTGGATTTACACAAACTACAATTACTTTCATTCCCCAAAACTCGTTAATTAAAGACAGCAATTAGTCATGTTAATATCAACAGAACCTTTGTGAATCTTGAACCTCCACATATTCGTCACAATAATATATAAGGATTTAAGGCTAAAGTCTAAAGATAAAAATAGGCTAAGGTACATAAATAATGGTAAAATCAAAGGACTTCATTGGTCCAACAGCCGGATCCTTGCTGTAAAGAATTCGTCGTGTATAACTTAGCCTCTCGGTTATTTAGCCATCTCATCACCAAGAGTATTTGCCATAATCTTCGACAGTAATTCCACAAAATTAATTTCACAAATAAATAGCATTTTGTACTTTGCACTTTTCAAGCAGCATTCTCCAGGTCTATATTTGGGAAGGTGACTTCTCTGAACTGACGTTCCACCAGTCAACATTCACAGTACCTATTTCAGAATAAAATTTTGTATTTTTCTCCAGCTGATCTCCTTTGCGTAACATTTCATTCAGATTTTGCATTTTTCCTGCAACAGTAACCTTAAATTCACAACTTGCAGTTCCTAGCAACTCTAGGTTCTGTACTATCACAATTTTCAATCGGTATTCGCCGAACGCAGCCTTTAGGAGAGCGATCTCTCACGTGACTAACGCTTCACTAATCAACAGCTACCCTCCCTGAATTCACAGCAGTATTTTATACTGGTCACCAAAATTAAATGATAATGGGAAGAAATATGGTCTGTAAGTTAATGTTGGAACCAGTGCCCAATGCTGTAACTATTTATGTTAATTAAATACAATTGAACATAAAGCTGCACTTCCGCGCATGCATTAGAGCCTGAAATACGCAAATTCGGTTATTGACAATGTGGTACGCGATGGGCATATGTTGGAATTCCGGTGTGCAGTGTTGTTTAACGTGATTTTGATTTCTGAGAATGATAAGTATTCAGTAGTTATGTCTCAAAGGCATAGTTAAAGTGAAGGTCAAAAGTGCGAATAATTGGTAGAATCGAGCGGTGAAACACAAATGGAGGTCGCCCAAGACTTGAATAAAGTGGCATATCAAGAGTTTGGAGTAGCTTTTTAAGCACTGGATCAATTCATAGGCAGTCTGATCAAGGGCGTCCAAGAGTAACAATTGCATCAGACGACCATTTTCTGTGGTTGTCGGCTCGAAAAAACAGCCAAGTGACTACAAGAGATTTCGTTTATCTCCTTCAAGCTGCCACAGGAACTCTAATTAGCCATTCTACTGCTGCACAAAATCTTAACGAGGATGGAATGTATGTGAGAAAACCAATGGTTTGAGTCCCACTCACTCCATCTTCCTAACGGGCCCTTTTAAACTGGTGCAGTAGTCATGTTCATTGGAGCCAAGATGATTTGGCCAGAGTATCGTTTGCTGATGAGTCTAGATACAGTCTGAACAGTGACTCTAGACGTGTTTTGATCTGGAGAGAGAAAGAAATACGCAACTCGCATTCCTTTGTCCATAAAATATCCCGTTTCACTATTTAACGGTTTGGAAAGTGATCACGACAAATGGCCGCACCGAGCTGCATAGCTTTCAAGGAGGTTCTGTAACCGCTCCATACATGTGGACGAGGTACTGGAAACTCAAATAAGACTGTTTAGGGGTGTTTTTGGTCCAATAATAGTGAATGAGAATGCGCGATTTCAGCGAGCATATGTGGTGTCAGAATACTTGCAAACAGAAGATATCACTTGAATGGATTGGCCACTTTATTCACCTTACATGAACCCGATTGAGGATGTGTGGGCCTTGAATTTCAGCGTACCAGATTCCTTTCCATACCCTCCAAAAGCTGAAAAGTGCACTTAAGAGCGGCGTACAGTTACACAAGACTTGATCAATACTTCGGTAATGTCTATGAAATCAAAATGTGAGGTTTGACCATCCACCATATTAAAGAAAAAAATTTTCTACAAGAAGTGACTTAATTGTTCTATCATTTTCCAATTTCTATAAATTTGGTTTTAATTTCAATATTTTGAGAATAATCAGTCGTCAAACATTGCAATTTATGTTAACTAATGCTTTTTACAAATTTATATTAATAAGTTTTAATTAAGTATCAGATGAGTTGCTTTATTTCTGTCATCATCCTTTAATTTTGATGACCAGTATATATTTTATACTTATATTTTTCTTTCTGCTAAACTCCAATTTTGTTTAACACTCGCATTTACACATATCTTACACCCATATGTCCACTTTGTGTGTATATTCTGCACCCGCATTTCTGCTTAGAGGCAAAGGGCTTATTTATTAATTTACTAATTGCAGTTCTCCTATATGGGTCCTTTGATTGAAATAATGTACAGGCAACCATTTGTTAACTTCTGTGCCTTTCCAGGGCAGTGGTAAAATTAAAAAAAAAAAGGTACTTTTTCATAGATTAATAACAAGAAAATTATTTCTGGCTATGGAATTTCCTCAGCAGCTGAATTTATTTAAAATAGTTGAGCCGTCATCTTGCAGAAAGAAAATTTCTTAGGAAAATGTGTCTAGAGAATTTGCAAGGCTTTATATTAAATTAACCAGTTATTATGATTTGGCATTTACTATAGCTTCTTCTTTCTAGAGCTTCAGCCAGCCTAGCCTTGCTGGTTACTTTATTAGGAAGAGCTTTATTAGGTTCTACCTAAATTTATCTCCGGCCTTAGCACCTTGCTAACCGACGTTTAACAAACGCGTCGCTAAATATCTTTGACAGCTTAAGTAGTACATGATATGTGTAGTCTCAGACTACGTGAACTATATTTTGAATTAAATTTTATCTTAATTTAAATGCCAGTTATTATGCCACCCCATCAGCCAATGTAGGTCCAGCATAAGACGGACACCTTCAGCGATTGCACTAGATAACAGTAGGACCCACAACAAAGTTGCACCATCTAACAGCAAGACTTTGGCACCAGAACGGTACCGTGGGTCTCAGAAAGGCGTTTCTAATCTGGATGGCTAGTGTAAGGGACATATACCAACTTACTAGGTAAATAATAGGTGGCCTCTGGACTCAACCTAACCAAACCTACTTTAAATGTCCGCAAGTAGCGAAGGTTCATCTATCGTACAAGCAGTGCCTTTCTGTTCGTTTATGAATTAAATAAAAGGGTTGTTTTAACCGTCTTAAAATTTAATCATTTATTGCAGACTAAAGCGATAAACCGCTTCTAGTCTAACGGGATCTGCAGGACACTGACACAAGCTTATTAAACAGCAGAACCCTACAACTTTAAAACTTAAGCAAGCTTTTAGTCTTGCTTAAACAACTTTAAAATATTTCTTGCGTTTAAAATTTTATTGCACATACCTTTTTACCGGGAGACAACTCAGTCAGTCAGTCAGCATGGCTTATCAGCATGACAGTCTGCTTTTTGATTTCTCTTCTTAAATTTGAAACATATATACCTGCAAAATTGAAAAACTTTAATTTAATAGTTATTCTCGTACATTTCATTAAACTGTCATTATTATTAGGCAAGAAAGTAAAATAATTCTAACAAATCCTTTTTAAAGTGTCAGTCGTTTCATTAGAAACACAAATTGTTTTGGATGGTTTCTCAATACTCAGTGACTGACGTTTTGCCGAAGGTTCAATGTAATTGAATAAATCCTTTTTTTTTATAATTTGACTGCACAAATCTACTCTATAGAAATACACTAATAATTTAGCTAATTATAATGTATTTTGGGGCAGTAAGAGCAGAGTATGCTAAAGAAAACTGAATTAAGGAAACAGGAACATTTAAGGTCCAGGATTAAGCAGAGATAAGAGCCCTAAGACTAAAATGACCTCCACAGCCGTTTCCTGCACACATATCTTTTCGGAGAATTTCTTACATTTATAAGTACATATGAATCAGTGTTCTTCAGATATCAGTGCTGTGAAAAGAGAAGAACACGGAAATAAATTCCAGTGATTCATTTTAGGTTGCTTTAATTTTTTTCAGTGAAATTTTTTTCTAATACAAATTTCAGGATTTATACTCAAGAGTGGAATATATTACCATTTTGCCAATTTATGCATATACTTATTATGTACAATTTTACTGAAGTCCATATAAACGCATGTACCGTAAATAGGACACAGACAAGCTAAAAATACAGCAAAAAGCCTTCAGAAAATGAAACTACAGTGCCCAAGATATATAAAGTATTTCTCCCACTTTCTTCGCATGCCTTCGTGGTGTAGTGGTCTGCATGCTCGACGCGTAAGCGAGAGGTCCGTGGTTCGATTCCCGGCGAAGGCATTGCTCATTTTTCATGTCTGATGCTTCGAAATAACCTAATGTCTCTACAGATATATCATAAAATTAAACTTATTATAACTTACTTTGTGTTACAAAACGTTATACTTGTATTACAAATGTATAACTTGTATTATAAAATTAAACCCATTGCATTATAAAATATTGAGTACATCTATATTGTACTATAAAAAGCAACTAAAGGCTATTTCTAACTAACTGAAAAGAATTTTCTAAATAGCAGACAAGCGTTACAGCCGTGTGCCAAATCTCGAACTATTACAACTCTTAGGGTTAAAGTGTTTTCCTCATCGAATCTGCATAAATTTCTGGATTGAGCGAATTAATAATAAAATGAAGTTTACAGCAAAGATGGAAATCAACGTTTTTACTGCCAATTAAACTCAAAATAAAGTGTCACAAGTATATGCTTTAAAAACCAGGGAAGAAAATTAATAACTTATTTCAAAACCAAAAAAAGAAAAAGAAAAAATATTAACAAATGTTTTTATCTGAATTAATTATAAGTGCTGTACACCATTTCACATACGAAAAGTTTCATAAGGAAGCTATTTAGTAAAACTGAGTAAACCTGGAAAAAAAAAATCATAAACCTCGGCATAAATACTAAAAAGCTGCTAAACTTCAAAATTTTGCTGTAGTAGTTTTCATTATTAAATTAAATTGATGTCAGATAAAGAATACATTTTTGAACGAGTTTTGATTGAAATACACGATTTACGTACTCGAAAGAGCAATGAATGCAACATTTTCCCCGAAGTTACAGAACGTACTGTTCATAGTAATTTTGGGAGGAATGCATTCCTCGGAAACGTTTCTTATTGCGTGATACACTGACTACCAATAAGTATTTGGACACCTGTAATACAAAAGAAAAACTAACTTTATTCAAAATCAATAGTTGGTAGAGCCTCTACGAGAGATAATTACAGCGTGGACGCTCCGGGGTATACTTTCCACAAGTCTTTGTATGACAGCTAGTGGCATTTTCTTCCACTCGGCTTGGAGAAGACATAGAAGTTCCTTCACCGATTTTGTAAGGGTAGTGCACCGCTGAATTCGGCGATGCAACTCGTCCCAGAGGTTCTCGATAGGGTTCAGGTCTGGACTCTAGGCAGGCCAGTCCATTCGATGAACTCTATTGGCACCATACCAAGCCTTGATTAACGTCGAAACATGACAACTGGCATTGTCGTCCTGAAAGTAACAGGGGTCCAACCCGTAAAACTGCCACAACGTAGGAAGCACATTGTCATCCAAAATAGTGCAGTAGGCATCGGAGTTGAGCTTACCATGAATGGGAACCGAGGGTCCCAGCCCATACCAAGAGAAACACTCCCAGACCCTAATTCCACCTTCGCCGAACTTGACTGTCGGCACAATGCAGTCTGGCAGGAGATGTTCTCCAGGTAGACGCCAGACCCAGACCCTGCCATCCGAACGGTAAAGGGTGAACCTTGATTCGTCACTCCAAAGAACCCGTTTCCATTGATCTACGGTCCAATTTCGATGTGCTTTGCACCACATTAACCGAGCAGCGCGGTTGAACTTTGCGATCAAAGGCTTATAGGCAGCAGCACGAGCATGAAAACCAAGCAGATGTGCTTCCTTACGGATGGTATTCATTGAAACAATACTCCCGGATGCCTGTTGAAACTCCTCGCGGATGAGGGCCATCGGTTGGGTGCGGTTCTTCCGAATTTCTCTGGACAGCACTCGTCGGTCTCTATCTCCCAGCTTCGTTGGTCTGCCGACTCGGGGCACATTCCGACAATCACCGCTCACCTTCCACTTCTTAATCACATAGGCCACTGTCGATTTTGGGTACTTCAGATCTCTAGATATGTCGCTTAAGGATCGGCCACATTTGTGATACCCGATAATTATACCTTTCTCGAAATCAGAGAGCTCCAAACTGCGAGGCATCTTGCATGCGACTAAAACCGATGCTGTTTCCTACACGATATATACGGTATTATGTTTCCTACACGATATAGTCCGTGACGTACCTTAAGACCGCAGATATCGTCATTTACATATGTCCAAATACTTATTGGTAATCAGTGTACATCAGTAGGTTTGATAACGTCGTTAGAGACCAATGGCTTCGATTATTGTTGACGAACTACTTTCAAGCCAGATTCTGGCCATCGCAAGTTGCGACGTTTGACTATAAAAGTATTTAAGTATTTTTTCATTGTAAAATTTTTGCTCCTACTTGCACAGCTTTCACTCTCAGAAAATTCGTCATTTGGGCTTCGATAATATGCATTATTTAGAAAGTAAATTTTGTAATCGACCAGGATTCTGCAAGTTTTTTCATTCTTATGCAAAACAATCTGCTTTCAGTAGGTAGTTTAATTTACTAAATCAATAATTTAAGTTAGTTCACATTAACGTTTCCGTCAGTGAATAGAGATTCAAAGCTTAATTTACATGATATCTTGATTATAAATGATATCAAATATGTCAGGATTAATGAGCACTGAATAGCCATCGAATACGATTCTCTAAATATTATGCTAAATGGATCACATTTGTCGTGGTTATATATAAATCAGTACCGGCTATATGATAGTTTAATTGATTCTAGTATTTTACATTTCATCTGTGCTACTATTGACTAAAATAATTTCACATCTATAGGAGAATTACAACTATTATATCCAATAATAATCCTACTTCCCCTAAGAAAGAATGGCATATAGCAAAATATTTTATAAAAAAAGGAGACTTTTGTTTCACAGCTAATTCTTTAAAAAAAAGGATATCTGCAAAACTTGATCTGGAGAAATCAAATGAAGTGTATTTTTTCACAAGTATCTCAGCATTTTGTTGTTTAATTAACAAATCAAACTATTTTCCTCATTTTGATGAATATAAAGACTTTTCTTCTGCATGTTACTGTTTTCTCTTTCGATAAAATCAAGCGTGCGATAAGTTAAACTTGTTGCCCATCGGTGGTAAAATAGATAAAACCTTTCGTTTATCTTCAGTAAGTAAATTGAATGCATAAAGTATACTATCTAAAAAGCCATTTTGTCGGTATCTACCGACTGCGTGAAATTTAATTGAGGGAACCTTATGTATGTACTCATTCTTCGACACTAACGAACAACGGCCAATTATTTCATCCCCCCCATCTTAATATAAAAAGAGTGAAAAGAAGAAAGAAAAAAAAAACTGAAAGCTTTCAGATTTTACATTGCGCACAATGAACTATTTTTAACGTTTAGTGTGTTACCTTTGTTCATTAAATATCATCTTCTTTGCGCTTAAACGATAATATTCACTTCAATAGCAATATTGCAAAATAATTTTAAAATGAGCATATTTTTAGAATTTTCGATACACAGTCTCGCGCACGCACTGGAAATAATTTTTTCCCCGTACAGTGTTGCAATTACTCGCTTTGAAGGTCTTTGTTAATCGAAAATTCGTTAAAGTATTACAAAATATGAAATCGATAATAACACAAATTCTAAATTAGGGTTTCCAGATGCCCGTATTCCATGGAAGATTACGTAATTCAAAATTTGATGGCTTTATCACAATGCGAGAAACATGCATACATTTATGCAGACTCTTCATCATTTAATTCCTTTAAATAAAACACAGGGCGATAATATTTGGTGGCAACAATTTGAAAAGTGATTGCCTTTTATAGCGAATCGACGCGAAATGCCAAAACGAAATTAATAGCCTTTCTGAGCTAATGACTTTTAGGCTAAAAACACAAACTTCGCGACTTTGCTTTTCTTTTCTTCCCTTTCTTAGAACTTGAATTCCCAAGAAGATGGTTGCTACAACAAGTCATTTATCCTTATAAATGGGGCATTTGATTGCGACTACATGGCCTCTGTTTTCGTTTTTCAGGCATTGTGAAAACTGAGCATACAAAACTAATATCAAATCAAAATCTGGTATGCGCTAAGGAATAAATGAATTTCTTTTACAGTCATTTTATAGTTTTGTAGTGTTTAGAAGAATAAGGAGCCAGAACTTGTTTATGCTCCACAAAAATTTACAAAAATTTTTTAGCTGTAGATTTTGGGTGCTGGTATATATATATATATATAAATTTTGAAATACATGAAAATGATATGTATATATAGAGAGAGACAGGCAGACAAAGGGAGAGATGTATATAATCAACTTATCAAATATCGGGTTTGAGAGAAGGTGCTAATATTAATTTATAGCATAGCTCAATTTAGTTTCCATGTACAGATAAATATTAACAAATCGTCTAAAATAGTAGAGTGACTTTTTAACTTTCAAATTTACTATATTAGATAAATAAAATTTATTTAATTAAAAAAAAATCTCTTTATTCGGTCTAAAAATTCGTTTTGTTGAATGGTTCTAAACTCACACCAGTATAATTGTAATACTAGAATTAATATGAATTATATTAATTCATTCATATTTTGTTATTTCAGCGTAATATTTTACAGATTGCCTTGTGTTTTAAGAGATGTTTTTTACAGATTAAAATACGTTGCTATTTACGCTCAATATTTAAGGTGTTTTAGGCAATATGAGCTATTTAACTGAAACACTAACTCTTTTTTTTCCTTTCCTCTTTATCGCTGAACTTTTGCCTCCTAAGAAATTGCGCAAGCTTCATCTGAAGTTTCAGTCGCCTTTGCTCTCTGTTGCGCATTATTATCTAGTATTATTGTTTCTTATCGTTAGCTAGATATATTAGAAATCACTAATGCTTAAGTGTATAGGACGGTTAACGGACGTGGGGGTATAGCTCAGTGGTATAGAGCATTCGACTGCAGATCGAGAGGTCCCCGGTTCAAATCCGGGTGCCCCCTTTGTATGTTTTAAATTAGAATTTAAAGCTTTTATGACAAAGCATTGATAATTATTAATATAACTAGCCTTATCGAAAAAATAATTAAAGCAAACCCCTGTTAAAAATGTCTCCTGTAGTAATTCTTATTAAAACATGAATGATAAATTAATTGTAAGAGATTTATTTTTAAGTCATGCTCTTATGTTTTAAGTAAAAAAAAAATTAAATTCGGGAGTTAAATTTTGTTTTTAATTAACGGACAAAGAATCTATATTTTGTAATGATCATGCTTTTAAAATATAAAAAGAATTTGATTCTCATTAGCAGTACACGTTAAAGGAAACACTTTTTTTAAAGCCTGGTTTGTCAAATAAAATAAAACTGAAATATAATCCATTTTATTTACATATGATTTTTAAAATTAATTTTTTGAACGTATATTTGCCACATACCTCCTGTTCCCTTCTGAAGAGCAATATTTGCAAAATCCTTCTTTGCTTTGTTGGATTTATATAGTATTGCTATAAAAAATTAGAAAATATTAGCGTATATTGCTAATGCAAATGATTCATAGAAATTTCTCGAACTCTTGAATATCGCATCATTACAGTTCTTGTGAATCCAGATTTTAATTTTACAGTTAAATCCAGAATTACAGTAATGTTTAAATTGAAAGTTTCAATTTGTATATATGATACGTTTTAATTTTATTTTATTCAAAAAATGTTGTATGTTTTCAACATTTTATGAACCTTTTCTTCATACCATTTTGCTCTAAAAAAGCAGAAATTAAAAATTGAAATTGTATTCGACTTCAGGTTAAATTTTAATCAATAGTAAAGGTTTAGATTTATAATCTGCTGAGATCTATAACTTTTGCTGAGCATATTTATGATTTACTTACTTTTACTTAAGAAGGCACGCATTCGTATGATTTTCCGTATTTCTTTATTTTGATTTTTTTAATATATATTTCTTTCTTTAATTTTTAGTGAATAAATTTTATGAGGTATTTATACTGCGATCTGAATTTTCTAGACTGCAAGATCTAAAATTTTTAATCACGATATAAATATTTACATCACACAAAACAAAAATTTCTAAAATTTTCCAGCTCTTAAAAAATCAAATTATGCGTTTTTTTTTAAACTTATTGTTATATAGACTATTTCGAGTATAAAATTCACTTTTATTTTCTGAATACAAATTCTTAGAATAACAGCAGACATTTAAATATCAGAACTAATATTTTGGAAATAAAAAATAATTAATTATTTATTTATATGACAAACTGAGATATTAATAGTTCCTTTTAAATTTTGATATATTTTTTTAATTTTTGAAAAAGATGAAGGATTATTCGCTAAACAAAAAATTATTTAAGTAATATTTTTTCCGCTGCTTCAACACGAAACGGAAGATAATTTTTTTTTTAAATTCAGAATACATTTTTATAAGAAAAACATGACAAATTTACAATTTGTAATTCAGTCAAATTTTACAAAATTATTTCAAATCTATAATTTTATAATTACAAATATATACATAATTCTGTAATTAAAAAAGCTCTTAAACGAAGTTAAAATTAGGAAATTATAATTAATTTTAGGAGTAAAAAAATATTAAATGAAGTTAACATTGTTCAAAACTTCTGTCTTTAGTCTAGCTATCTTACAAATTTATGTAACTTTCTATCTGTAAATGCTCTTGCTTTCCAACTTTATTCCATTTACCTTATTTACCGCTGTACAGTTACTGTTACAGTTCCTTACGGCAGAATCTTAAACCTGCTCTTACAATAAAGAGTAAATATCCAGATTTTAAAACTGTATTTAATTTTGAAAGACATGTACCAAATTCCTGTCGAACAAAAAGTGCACAAATAAAAACAAAAGCAGAAAGAAAAAAGTAATAGCCGCTAAATAATTTCCTTCACGAGGCATTTGGAGTTCGAACAATCAATGGATGGACAGCGCGGTACGTTTAAAAATCTTCGGAAATTCAACGTTTTCTCGGTAAATTAATAAAAGCGGGTCGGTCGGCGAACTATTAATCACAGTAATAGGGGACCCCTTCGTTTTCGCCTGATCGAAGAACTCTTGTTTTTTCATTAATTTCGCTACCAACAGTTTTCTCCAGAGAAGACTCCTTTTCATTAAAGAAACTCATTAATTTGCATCTCTGGAAGCAAAAACGCGCTCCGCTTTCTCTCGCTCACTCGCGAGGAGCGAAAATCAATTTCGGAAATGGAGGTGAATTTTTGCAAAAATGGCAGCCCAGAACAATAAGAAACAAACAACCTTCCCCGAATGGGAAAGATTTCATTTTCAATCACGCTTGAAGCTGAAGGCTGCAGAAGAAATTGTCCAATGGTTGTAAGAAATGAGTTGAAAGAGAAGGGGGAAACTTTCTAATGCAATAACTAACGTCCTACGCTCGACGTGAACATCTGGAGCACGATTGGGATAAATGAATTCTAATATCACTAGAAAACAAAAGCATCAGATCGGCCTGATAAGAAAAAGCAGCCCGGCTATTGAAAGGCTGTACTATGCTGGATATCAACAGCGCCTACGGTAGATTTTTCAAAAAACATTAAGAAGGTCTATATCCAAGAAAACACCGATTGTCTCTATAGTGAATAATACAAAGGCAGTAGGAGAGTCAAATACACAGAATCAACACTATTCAGGACCTTCTAATAACGGATGTCTGAAGTAATACAAAATGCAATGAAACCTGCCTTCTCTGGACAACTTCTAAAAGTGACGATAGAGCATCCGTGATTACTAACATCATTAGTGAGTACTAACATGAGTGAAGACTAAAATTATCTGGAATTATGATCGGCCATCTTAGGGAGATTTAATTATAATTTGTAGTTGTTATGATAAGCAATTAAATAACTACTGACTGTAGCCTGATGTATAACTGCAATTGATGCTGCAGTTGCATATACAGAGGCTGTTCGCACATTTTTTAGACGATGTATATTGCATTCACAAAACTGAATTACATAAAATTCTTGTGTTTTAAATGTTCTATTTGACATCCCTTATTCTGAACTATCTTTCGACACCGCATTTTCCAGGATAATAATGCCTTTTGAAGTGTCAGAAGAGGTATTTTATCGCATTCCTCCCAAACAGCTTTCCAGAATCCTGTTAGGGTTTTGGGACAAGGTTTGGATAATGCAGTTTTTAAAAGTCCGAAAGCACAAAAATCCATAGGTGACGCATCGGGATATTTAGTAGGAATATTAGTGAAGGGTATGGCCTTGATACCAGTTTTTTGTTCTATTTCTTTCAGAAAATTTACAGTGGATTTTGATGTGTGACTGCTAGTTTTGTCCTGATGGAGTCTCGCAGATGGATGGCACTGTGAGTACAGCGATGGTATTTCATTCAGAAAAATTGGCGATAAAATATATTTCTGATAGTATTCGGAGTTAATCTTGACATTTTTTTGCACTCTCTTTATTTTTAACTCGCCATTATAAGAAAAACAAGCAACAATCATGAATCCCTTAGAAAAACTTTCTTTCGATTCTTTGAACCATGTACTTAAATTTTTTTCTCCCCTTTTATGATAATAAATGGCTCTTTTTTTGTTACAATCATTTAAATACTCTCATGCTTCATCTATTGCGACAATTGTTTTCCATTTTTCTTTGGATAAGTGTTTTTCATATAGAATTCTGCAGCGTGTCCTGCGTCGAACGATATGCTTTGGAAGAAGACTATGCACGTTGCCTTTTTTCACGTTCTTAAGATTTAAATCAACGTTTATCATTTTGTTTATAGTGGATACCGAGCATTTTAAGGATTTTGCAAATGTTCTTTGACTAGGGGGATTTTATTTTAACATTAAACAACGTACCTTTGCAATAGTCGAAGATGTCCGTTTTTTCCTTGGATACTTGTTTGGAATTTTTGTCCCACTTGAGGCTCCAATTTGACGTTTTTTTTTCCCTTCTTGTGGATGATATTACCTATCGACGCTTTAGATATCACAAAACCATGACTCTCACATCGTTTTTGGATAACGGAGTATGCATATTTCTCTTCGGAAAGAGAGTCAATGTAGCCTTCGAACCACTGCTTTGTTAAATTCGCCATTTTGAATAAAAACAAAACTTTCAAGCCACAGACGATAAGTTTGACTTTTAAAAACATAGTACAATTGCAATTACTTCTTTTGCAGCAAACGAGTTTTTATTACCGCTTACCAAAATCGTCTAAAAAACGTGCGAACAGCCTCTGTAGTTAGTAATGTTGTCTGCAGTTGATACTGAAGTCTGATGCAACATGCAGCTGACTGATGTTTGACTGCAGCCTGATGTCTGACTGCAGTTGTATATAGTTTTGCTGTTATCTGCAGTTGATGCTGAAATCTGGTGCAACATGCGTGATGCTGATAGTAATCTCTTCCAAGCTTTATTATGATTACTACATATGTTAGCAGCAATAATAGCAAGGCTGTGATAAAAACGGACTTAATCTTCCGATGGATGTGTATTAACACCTACGGCAAGTGTTAGTAATAATAACAGCAGCCTTTGATATACCTAGACTCTAATTTCTTGCGCGGGAATTAGCAGTGACAACAGTTACGCTTTGGTTAACACGGTCTGAATTCCAGCGATATTGTAGTCAACATTGAGTTTTATGTTTTATTTGCCTTATTTTTATGTAGCATTTCTTTTTTATTTGTTTGCCATTATAACACATAAAGTGAGTGAGACATGAAATATAATGGTATTTTCTTTAAAAAAGACACATAAAAAGTATTTAATACATAAAATGATGCTTGCATAATAATTACAGATGATAAAAGCTAGTAAAACAGAATTTTCAGTCAGAGGCAATTTTCTGGGAACGAACTTCCAAAATGCTATGATTCAGCAAATCGAGGTATTCAACATGTTGAGGAATAATGAGTTAGAGATAACAAATGCCTTTTGATTTAGTCTCAATTAATTACTGCTATAACCATTCTGCCAGCCTATTTAACTTAATCATATGAGCGCTTAGCTAAGTTTGCAGGATTGCTTCGTAATTCAGATTTTTTAATTCAAGTATTTATTTCCTTCAATACCACGTTAAATTATTTTTACTTCCTTCTACTAAGTAAAGAAAGTGTTGTAATCACGAAAAATTCCGAGTATCATATTTCAACGAAACTATCCATTTTGACCGCTATCGAATTCAATTTAACGATGTTTTGGGCTGCCATCTGTACGTAAGGACAGAATAAAGGACTCTTTTTCCCCGCGTGCTGATCACTGCAACACGAAGGCATGCGAAGAAAGTGAGAAAAATACCTTATAAAAGAAACACGAAAAATCAAGCAATGCCTTATCCGTGTTCTAACTCTGGACCTAGTGATTGCTGGCCAAACGTACTTCACTTACACCACGAAAACATGTTGTAGGGAAGGAGAAAATTATTGATAATGTTAATTCTCACAACTTATGAGACCTAAGAAATGTTGTCATTGCTTGAAAGATAAAATTCTTACATTTAGCAAGCTATCGCAGATAGACATTTCTCAGAATATTGCCATTCACTAAAGCATCTTTACTCTTTAATTTGTTTTACAAATTTATTTAATATTAATAGCATGTGAAACTTAATTATTTAAAAGCAACAAATGCAGTTCAAATTAAATGTTGCAGCGAATGCATTAATAAATGCAATAATAAATGTAGCTTAATAATTCAGAGCTTTATTTTACTTTTAACAATGTAACCAATTAATAAAACATAAGAAATGCATTTAAATTATGATGTAGCTAATAGTTTTTAAGTATTGTAAGGAAAATTTGTGGCATTAT
The DNA here is from genome assembly GCA_000611955.2 of Stegodyphus mimosarum. NCBI lineage: Eukaryota > Metazoa > Arthropoda > Arachnida > Araneae > Eresidae > Stegodyphus > Stegodyphus mimosarum. Next base: position 151,894 of record KK119213.1, on the reverse strand, counting down.
TGTAGCTAATGAATGAAAGTTTGAGATATTTGAAACCTCGAAGCTAATGAAACTTCAAGAAGCTTTGAGAACTCAGCATTTTCATTACTTGAAATATTTCGAATCCTGTCTAAAAGGGTGTTAAATGTGTTAATTCACAAACTTTGATAAAGATTAGTTTCATTGATGTTCAGTAAAAATGTTCATTAAAAAAGAACATTGAACTTTCAGTAAACTTAGAACCATGCAGCCCTGAATGAGAAGCTCTTAATTTGGAAAAAATCGACTACTCGATATTTAGATTTTAAACTCTACTCCTTCGTGTCCCTTCTTTTAATTTAAAAAGAATCTAGTAAAATGTAAAAACTTCATCTGCTGCTCAAGTACTTTTTTTTTTTTTTGCTTCCTTGTAAGAATTAAAGGAAGTACTGTAACGACGAAAACTTTCGAACGACGTTTTTGCGATATACTAAAGGACAGATAAAGGATTCTTTTTCCAAAACGTTGTAAAATAGATTTAAAATGGATTCAGAATAGATTTTTTCGTGACGTCTGTGCGCAAGTACGTATGTACGTATATCGGATAACTCAAGAACGAGTAGCCTCAGAACGCTGAAATTTTATAAATAGGACTGCTAAACATGTAGCTGAGCACCTCTCTTTTCGGTTACAATCGGCCGCACCAATATACAATCTGTCACAAAAAATATATGTGCCCATAAGAATTCAAGTCACAATAACGAAACTCTGCAGGACTGTAGTCTGGTAAAATATATGCTAATGAGTCAAATTTCGACGCCAGTGAGACAAGGGTAAGCGTGCTATGCGCATATGAGTTGCGCAGGTGGGAGAATTTTTAAGCGTGATTGCTTGTGCCGTAGGGCTATTCAAACGAATCTGTCTACTTGGCTGGATGGTATTGTAACTAGTGATGCCTCTGAGATGTAATCGGTTGCAGTACGAACAGCTGTCGGACTTCGAAAGGGGTGTATAGTGGGCCTCAGGGAATCAGCTTGGTCGATCAGGCGTATCTGCGGCCACTTCGATCTGAGCGATATGGTAATTGCTTGGTGGTGGCGACAGTGAATTACGGAAGAGATAGTCTACCGTCACGGAGAGTCAGGGCGCTCCAGGAAAACAAATAAACGCCAGGATCGCGCAATCATAAGAGCGGCCACTTCCGCACCATCAACGTCTCTAACATTGCTTTGACACCATTTACCCACCTTCCGGGCATCCGGTGGTATCAAGGGAAACCACTCCGAGACAACTGGCTGACGCTGGCATATGTTGCCGGCATTCATTAAGGCACCTATCACTCACCCTACATCATAGGTAGTGTCGATTGGATTTTTCCGAATTCGGGCAAGCTGGAGTGTGACCGACTGAACAGCGATGAATCCCGATTCGGTCTCAGTGCTGAGGACCAGCGCACACGCGTGTGGAGGCGGCGAGGCCAGCGGTCTGATCCAACATCTGTTGTCGAGAGGCATATGGCGATTACCCAAGATGTAACAGTGCGGGGAGCGATTTTTTGGGTTACACGATCGCCTCTATTCGTCCTTTAAGGCACTATGACGGCTCGCCGTTACGTGGATGACATTTTAACACCGGTTGTACTGCCTATGCTATCAAGTCACCCAGGTGCCATTTATCACCAAGACAACGCTCGTCCACATACTGTGCGATTCTCCCAACAATGTCTTCAAGGATATGATGTACCACCATGGTCTGCAGGTCACTAGACCTCTCACCAATACAGCAAGTTTGGGACATGCTTCGAAGGCAACCAAAATATTGGTGAATTAACTGCCCAGTTGCAAAGATTGTGGCATGATTTTCCACAGGCGGTCATAGGTGACCTACTTGATTAGGTGCACTCCGTGTTTCGGCTTGTATAGCTGAGGTAGCTATACTACTTTAAGTTTAAAGGGATAAAAGGGACTCTGGCAATAATGACGGCTTTCTTTAAAGAGGAAGCGCTGGTTTGAGAGTGAGTGAAATCATTATCAGTTATGTAACTTTTCCGTGATTATGCGTCGAAAGCAACATTTCCAATAATCTTCGTTTTCGAGATACCTCATTGGTCGTCTTACGCAAAAACCAAATCTTTAAGCAGAATATACAGTATTTCCGCTTGAATAACAAAATGTCCCGCATACATATCCGGGACAACGCTTTCACAAAGTTGGTTTCAGTTGGGAACTCTCACGTTTAAACCAATGATAAAAGAAGGAGAAATGCATTTCTTCTGGAAAGTTTCTACTACCGTCGCGCATCGCTAGATATGCGGTGAGAAGCAAGCAGAGCACTCTTAGAAACCTTGACTGATTAAACACCTTTAAAAAAGCATTTAAACATTCACTGCATTGTATAAATATTTGAATCACACATCTTTAGAAAAATCATTATCAGATTACCCTAACTGAATCTTCACACGTATTAGTTCAAATTGCATATAATTTCTTTCTTTTTCCTCGCCACTCCCAGTATATCGGAAATTACAACCTATCAGTTTGTTTGTTCTGATCTAAAAGCACGAGTGCAAATCCTTGCTTATACTGATGTCTAAATATTCTCTATTCCTTCCTTGAGATTACTTGTACATCCTTCAATATATACTATTGCATGTGTTGTAGAAAGCACTGTCACTATTTTACAAATTCATCAATATAAATGTTTTGAGAAATTTTTAATCATTATTATTGCATTTTCGTATTCTATGCTGAATTTTAATTATTAATTCAAAGGGTACATGTAAATAATTCAAAAAATCGAATTTTTTTATGCTTTTATACCAAAATTCGGTATTTGTGTTTTTTTTTTTTTTTTTTTTTTTTTTACATTTCACGAGATTAATCATTTTAAATGCTCTGACCTATATATAAAATGCTTCTGTGCATATTTTATGCTAATATATAGTTACGCAAGATAAAAAAAATTAACTTATTAACCTATCTATGCAAATTTTTATTAGTTTTAAGAATGGAATGTGCTTACAGGATTTAATGTAATTTCATTTTCCAATTAAGATTTCATAAAAATGGCATTTTCCTGTTTGCGTACATGGTTTCTTTGAGTTATCTCACTTTAATTTTAATTAATATCGTAGAAAATGCATCCGTATAAAATGGCCAATTATTGTACTTCGAAATCGTATAAAAATTTCGACCCCTCAGTTTTCCTTATTTCAGTTATGTGGATGATATTTGCAACAGTTTTTAAATATTTAATTCTGCATATATACAAATTTTAATTTACCTATTTTTATATTTTTTTATTACTATTAGGAAAATAATATGCATATACAGAGGATTTAAAGGCAATTGTAACTTTAGGTTAAGATTTCTCAAAATTGTAATTTTCGTGTTTGGGAACACAATGTCGCTGAAAGTGTGAGTCATAATTTCAAAAGAGGTATACTATATAAATACCAATTATATAAAATATACAATTATATAAAATATATGTATAAATGTATAAATACCAATTATGTATAAATACCAATTATATAAAATATGTATAAATACCAATTATATAAAATATATGTATAAATGATTAAATATTCTTCTTCTTGCATAAAAGTTTTAGAAATTACCTATAATTTTATATTAAAGAATAGACTATTTTGGGATGTCAGAAATAAAAAATTTGATTTAATTTGATGATCATTTAATCATTCCTCAGTTTTCTAATTTGGTAAAGATAATCAGGTAGCAATAATAATTATTTATCCATTGTCCTGTACTAGATGCACGTACATATTCAACTTTATGCCGATGATGTGGAAGGTATTTTACTTTATTTTTATTTAAAACATTTTAACATCTGAAACAAAAATAATGCAGCAAATATAATATCAAGGACTTCGAAATAAGTATGCAAAATTTCGCAATCATAAAGCAGTTAATTATAAAGAGAATGAGCTTTAACATCTGTTATATGTTTTATATCTCCAGGTACCAATTTCTTAATGCCATGAAACTGCTATAAAGACCTACAGAATTGCAGGCATTTTCGAAAAGTGCCTGTACATTTCATAATATCGTTATTGTAAGAGTAGGAGTGGTTTGAACAAATTTGAAAGGGGCGCTAAGCAAAATAAACTTGGGGAGAAAGGAAGAGAGAGAGAGAGACCCCCCCCAAAAAAAGTTGAGAAGTGTGATCTATATGAACGATTTCATTCTGTTGTGTATAGGTTCATCAAATAGCGACATACGTACATTGACGTACATTGACGAGCCAAAACATTACGACCGTTCTCACATGTTTCAATGAACTCATCTGAATGACGTGGAGGGCCCGTGATTAACTGGGAATGGAATTTAACCGCTGCTGGAGAAGGTAAGGAATCTTTCTTGCACTTATTTTTGCGAGTGATGGCAAAGACTGATGATCTAAGCAAATTTGATAGAGGGCAGATTGTAATGGTCCAAAGATTCGGAAGGAATCTCCGAAACTGCACGACTGGTATGTTGTTCACGATCGGCCGCTGTTAGTATTTATGCAAAGTTAATAAATGACAGTGAAACCAGCAGTAGATGCCCAGTTGGGACGCCTACGCATCATCAAAGAAAAAAGGATGGCGAAGACTGTCCCGCTTGGTGCAATAAAATCGGTTCCAGACAGTGACTCAGCTGACAGTCTAATAAAATTCAGGTCCAAGTGCAAGTGTTTTAGAACACATAGTTCAGCGGACATTATTGTATATGAAACTGCACAGCACACGTTTCACTCGCCTGCCTCTGCTGACCTCAAGCTTTATTGTCAACAGTGGACTTGGGAATATCGAGACTAGACCATGAAAAAGTGGAAGACAGTTGCCTGACCAGATAAATCACGATTTCTTATTCATCACCTCGATGGTCATGTCAGGTACACCATCTTCCAGGCCAGTAGTTTCCAGGCCTCCTGTATAGAAGGTCATACACAGGCTGGTGGTGGTGGTGATATTATGCTTTGGAGGACGTTCTTATGGGCGGCTGTGAGTCCCTTCGCTGTGGTAAAACAGACCATGAAAAGGTGCGGACTATCTTAATATAACAGCGGATCAGTTCTACATTTAGATGGGGGTCTGTCTTCTTTACTGGAAATGGAATCTTCCAGTAGGACAACGTCCCATGTCACAAGGCTCGAACTGTGTTGGAATGGTTCGAGAAGCATAAAGATGAAGTTCAATTTATGTCCTGGCAACATAATTCGTCGGATCTTAACTCGATAAAGCACATTTGGGATGTCATGGAGCGGCAGCTCCGAGCTTAAACGCCACCATGTCAGAATATCTCGACTTTGCGCAACCGCTACTAAGGTATTTATTACAACCTTTCTCCAGTCATCTACCAAGAACTTGCGGCATCCATCTCAAGGGGAGCTGCTGCTGCTTTACAAACCAAAGATCGCGCAACACGTTATTCAGAAGATGATCATAATATTTTGGCTCTTCAGTATTCGACTCTACTAAGTAAATTTCACCGGTATTTCAAACAGGCTCAACAGTTTCGATCCTTTTTATTTTGCTTATTTATTTCATTAATTAAATTTTTCTTTTTTTTTAAATTTGTTTTGAGCTAATTAATTTTCGAGTCGGTCCCTCAGCTTCAGTTATGTAATAAACTAATACAGAATGTTTTTCTTTCCCAACTTAGCTATAATTTGAGAATAAATTTAATGTAAATTGTTTCAGTTTATCTAAAAATTCCTCTCATCATTTGGAATTTATTTCCGTTGGCCAATAGATTTAAACTTAAAGTTCACAGAGATTATTCTTCAAATTAATAAATTTATATATAATGAGACCTATTTTTGCGCTTGAATAGTCTCCACTAATTAACTGCTGTTGCATTTTTGAGTGAACTTTACAAACAAAACACAATTTTTTTCTCATTTTTTTGATGCAATGTCAAATGCTTCATTTCTGTAAACCGTTAAAGCAAAGTAGTATGAACATTTTTCATCTCTCTAGTATTTATTCTCCTCCCACACGTTCGAAAAATGTTTCAATTTTCGCCCTTCATATTTCAGATCTTTGGCCCGGATCCAAAACTTAATAGATTCTCTCACTCCAAGCGACAAAATCGAATGAATTATTTTGTCGCTATGGGGTACAGTGAATTTAGTGCTATAAAAAAAAGAAGATATTCGTCATTTAAACCCGAAAAAAAAAAGGATTTAATAGCAGAATAGTTTCATTGCACAAATAGAAAATTTATTCTTCCGGTAGGAAATAATGAGTTCTTTGCCATTCCTTTACCTTTCCTTTGATCGATTTCAGTTGCAAAAGAATATGTATTTCAAATGATTCCCACTTCTTATTCAGAATTGAAGGGATCGGTAACTTAGTTTAAGCCGGGAAAATTCCCATCGCCTTTTCTGTGCTTAATCTAAAATCAAGCAATTCGGATAATACTCCAGTTAGCAATCGGAATATATTTCCAAAATTCAGAGCGTTAAAGGTTCAGTTTTTTTTATAATACGCAGAAATAGTGAAATGTATAAACAGAAATAAACAAAATTTATTTTAATTCTGCTTTAGGTTTCATATCAGCTCAGATATCTGTATACATTTATTAAAAATATCAATTTTACTTTTTTGCTTCTTAGTTCCTGCTTCTTCTGAAATCCATGGTTTTTACAAATGGAGGAAGTATTGTAATGTCATATTTCAACGAAAATATCCATTTTGACCGCTATCGAATGCAATTTAACGAAGTTTTTGCTTGATATCTGTACCTAAGGACAGAACAAAAGACTTTTTTTTCCCAAAACGGGTTGCAAAAAACATTTCAAATGGATTCAGGAGAGATTTTTTCGTACCGTCTGTACGTACGTACGTACATATGTATCTCGCAAAACTCACAAACGAATAGCCTCAGAGCATTGAAATTTTGGATATAGGATTGCTGTAGCATGAAGTTGTGCACCTTCTTTTTTAGTTGCAATCGGTAGCCCCAGAATATATGTATACTTTTCAAGCCGTACTAGGCTTCGTGAGCTCAGTTTTTTTTTTATTCTTATATGTTGGTAAATTGTGCATTTTTTGCTTTAAAATTGATTAAATTATGTTGTTCTTTTCTTTCGGTTAAGGTTTTTATGCCTTTAATTAATCTGTATGCAATAGTTGTAGAATTATCAACAATTTAAATGTTGTTCAAATGCGGCTAAGCCTGATTTTTTTACCATAGCAGACATATTTGTTTACATTTGAAACTCAGCAGAATAGTGAATTAAGTCTGTTTCTGTACCTTCAGCGTCTTTTTGTGGAGTGGAACTTTCAGTTCTGTGCATCAAAAGTCTAGTCCACTGGCCAAATTAATTGTTTTTGCATAGAAAATCTAATTTGAATAGCAAAAACTGTTTTTTTTTTTTATTGTTATAAGGGGTGTCGGAACCCCCTATACCGACAACGTTAAATTGGCCATTTTCAATGTACGTTTTCTCAAAATCTGCTGCAGATATACTCTTAAAATTTTTTGTGTAATTAACGTACATTATCTGATTATACTGAAATGAGCTTTTGAAACATTTTGAATTTTAGACTAATTTATAGACTATTTTATTAGGCATAGTAAAATTTAGCACTTTTCTCACGCAAAAAAAATTTGTGAAATTTTTTTATCTTAATTTATCACAAAAAGCTCATTTCAGTGAATATTAGAAAATATAATAAATAAGCCATAAAAATTTTAGGTATCTGGGAGCAGTAGTTCCTGAGAAAAGGTACATAGAGTATAAAAAAATCACGTTTGGAGAAAAATGCGTTTTTATGTAAAATTCCTCATTTATCAAAGCATTAGATGATAAAATAAAACTAAATTTTTAAAGTTCTAATTTTCATAGAGATTAAAGTATAGTATTTTTAGAAAGCTAAAAGTGTAGAGAATTTGAAAATTAAAAAATCCCAAATCAATATTTTTGGAAGATTTTTGGCTTCCAACACCCCTTAAGTATATTTGGTGTTTTACATTTTTCTATATTTTTCAAGTTTTAATAAAGCTATTTTGCACTTTTATATAACCGCGAAGTGAGAACTGAAGTAATTGAATGAGAAATATATCTGTAATGAAATTCGAGGAAATACTTCGTATAATTTAATATTCCGTACAAGGAAGTCATGTGGTGTACACATCAGATTTTTCATTAGCGGAATCATCTCTTGTTGTCTGCAGTTTATTTCTCATGCAGAAACTATTTATCTGTTTAATTAAAACAAGTTAATTAATGGATTCTGCTCTGACGTGAAAATACAAATTAACGAGGAAATTCTGTAAAATTGAAAAAAAAATAATAATAGTGTCTTCAAAAAGTTCTTGAAAATGTCATTAACTTGTTTAAAATTTAACATAACTAAATTTGACTGTCAGAAGACGCTCACTTACTACGAGATGTAGAAATAAACACTATATTTCGCCTTGTAGAGAAGAGGAATTAAACCTCTTTCGAGTATTCAGCGTGAAGTTGTATTTTTAGCAAAAGGTATTGTTAAAATGAGGCGTGATGATAATCTGAAATGGACAAAAGGCTTACTAGCGTAACAGCAAGATAGCAACGAAATGTGCGATGGCTAGCGAAAACACGCTCGGAATAAACTCAGAGTTTTATCCGTTTAAATATTCACTTCACTTAACTTTAAATTTACATCCTGGCGAGAAAATACAAGGGGAAGTTGAGAGGTATCAAACTTCTTGACCAATCTCCCTTCATTTACCACTGTAACATGCATCGCCTGAGTTCCGCTGGATGTTACTCTGAAAATGGCTATAATCTGTTACTTGTAAATAGGCACTTAAAGTATTAACTACTCTTCACTCATTTACTATTGTAAGGTATAACGTCATAATCGCTCGGAGGAAAATGTAAGATTTTAGAAAAAGGAGACTATGAGATTTTCTTTTTCCGCAACAGTCATCAACCATGATTTTTGGAAGAAATGACGTCGAATTGCGTATTGTAAATTAACACTGATTATTCATTGTTTAACCGCAAAAATTTCAGAAATATTTTAAAAGGTTTTTTTTAATAATTAAAAGATTTCTAATAAAGTATCTACAATACCGATATTACAAAAGTTAAGGACAAAATTCGCAATTGAAATGGAACAGTGTCCGAAACTAAAAATTTGGTAAGAACCACTACGAAATCAATAAAATTGATTTAAAATGAAAAGTACTTTAAATTTCACTACAAAAACACGATAATAATAAGGAATTTTCTTCTTCTTTACCGCGTGCCTTCTTGGTGTAATTGGAAGCATGTCTGGCTAGCAATCCGAAAATCTGGAACTCGAATTCCGGCCAGTGTATCGCCGATTTTTCATGTTTCCCGCTCCGAAGTAAACCTATTATATCTGCACAGCATTTCTTTAAAATTGTTATATAAATCCTTATCTCAACCTGATATTTTTAATTAATTCCATGTTAAATTGACAATTATTTTACATACTATACTCACTGATTTTTAAGAACAATAATCGATCCTTTCCTTGACCATCTTGTTACTTCATTAAACTATGAATATTTACTTCACTTTATAATCTAATCCTTTTAGTTTTAAATATCAAGTTAAAATCTTTATATAAATGCATTTATTATATTTTGTTCTAATATAAAGACATTTTTATAATTTCAGTCAGAGTGACTGATGCGACTTGAAAGGAAGATTCATCGGACATCTCTAACCCACATCCGCAAAGTTAACACTGCACGGGTAAAAACGATATTAGAACGCGAATAATGTGCGTCGCATTCTGAAACCGTAGTAAATATTTAGCCAACTCCTTTTATTACGCATTTACGCTGGCAAATTCCAGTAGTACACAATTTCATCTGAAGCAAGACTCAAGTTAGTTATCTAAATTTAATGCATACATTTACAAGAAAAATGGCCTTCGCAGGATTTAGCAGAGACCGCATCTTCTGTCTGAAACACTCGGAGTGTTTAATACCACAAGCAACCCTACCTCAGCAAACCCTTGCCTATCTTCTCTTGTAGAAAGGGGCTGTTGCGTCTAACAACCTGCTGAGCGCCGTGTTGCCATCGATTCGAGCTTATCAGAAGGCCAACACCGTCCAATCATTTCGTCATTAGAGCGAGACAATGCCCAAACTCTAACGGCAGATGTCTCTCCTCGCCGAAACGCATCGCGAAACACGAGAGATAAGCAACAGAGTCCAACCCATCCCTTTTCGTCGAGCCTCCCTTTTAAAGGGTCCTTCCAAATTAAAACGCGAAATTGGGAATCTCTCTCTCGTTCTCTCTCCAAGAGATGGATTTCCAACCGAGATTACTTCGTGCGGAAGAGAAATTAGATTCTCGACGCTGAATTTGTGCCTCACGTGAGCTGTGGAATTAGAGGCGTTAGAGATTTGTAATTACGCTTCAGGTCCAGGTACCATCCCTCCACCTCCCCCGGCCACCACACACACTGGCTCTGCCCTCCCTTTCCGCTAGCAACCTACCTTCTCTACCCTCTTCACGGAGAAGACACGAAAATCTTCCACGGCCAACACAAAGTTGCTTAAAGTTCCTGACTCAACAAATTGTCTTTTTTTTAAATTTTATTTCTATTTTATTTTTTGCTAACAACTTCTACTTTCTTCTTTGACGCCCAGATGGCGCTAGAAGCAAATGGTCGTTGAAATTAAGGCAAAGGCATTTTTGGATGCACTTGGCAATGCTAGATCACGCATGGAGCGTAATATAATCGGATTAAAGAAACAATGGGTAAATTCGGGAATTGTTTTTTTTAGTCATTGTTTTTTTTCTTTAAATTTTGCATCGGAAGAAGCAATGTGGGCTGGTCCAAACGTTTGTTCTGTTAGTAGCTGCTTATTATGCCTACCCTGAAGGATACTGTTTGAGCTCGGGAATTAGGAAGCAAGAATTTATTAAATTCCTCTTTTGTAAGCTCTAAAAATATTAAAAATAACTCTGCACTATTTTAGTTGAGCTTAGTCTCAAACAGTATAAAATCTGTCACTTAATTAAGGAAGCAAACTGTAAGTTGTAAGTCATTCTTACTAATTAGTTCAGGACTTAGTTCTTAAGAGCATAAAAATTAAAACTAGAATTAAGTGCAATAAAAAGTAAAATACGTCTTCAACTTAATGTGAAATCTTTAATGAAGAAAGAAACTTAAAGCACTAAAAACGCTTTGAAGAAGAAAGAGTTTGCTCGAATAGTATAGCGGTTAATGGAACCATCTTGCATACTAATAGGCGTGGATTCGAATCTCGCCGAAGGCATGGATGCTTGTATGACAATCTCTACTCTCTTTTTGTGTCCATACTATCGTTCCACAGCCTGTGGACCGTTGCCTGTGGTGTATTATCGGCAATGTTCTTTGAAACTGCGAAATGGCCAATGGGCCTGACCGCCGTCTGCGCAAATGCCTAGCCATTTGCAAAATATAAATCCCTTTATTATTCCGCTAAGTTTCGTTAACTGGCTCTCACGGGAAATAAACCTCAAAAGATATTTTACGGGGAATAAAATTATTTTCTGAAATTCATGAATTCAATTAATGACTACCAACCAGCGATAAATGTCGAGTCACAGCGAAAGCAAACCTGATTCCATTTTAAGCAAATAAAAGTTATATATATTCACGTAAAATAATTATCAGTGATCATCATTTTTGTTATTCAGTTATCTTCTTAGAAGTAAGACTCATTTTCAGAGGTGGTCATCATCAGAATTTTTACTGTATATTTAATTATAATATTCAAATAACATTATTTATATTAAATTAAATAACTTTTAGCTAGAATTTTAAATTCGAAAAGATTTAGCTATCATTCTTTTATTTGTTAACGGGTAAGAAAAGCATCCTTTAGTTTGGCGCTCCTAGACAATTACAAACGCCCTTTTAATAATAAAACCAGCCTTAAGTAAACGAACGTAATTAGTGTTATATTAAGTACTCAACTCAAAACTGTATTCAACTCAAACTAATTATTATCGTGCAAATGTTGAAATTTAATAACAAAGAGGGAGTTGAAGTCAATATATTTAAAATCATCGCAGACAGATTGAATTGTATGGCTATTTATAAGACTGCAAGTCCTATAAATAACCATACATGTCTTTTATAAGAGTTGCTGACTACATTTGAACAAAACGCAAACTTCGCTTGTTAAGTTATCTCACTTTTTAAATAATTTGTTTTCATAAAATGTGTCTTTAGCTGAGTCTTTTTCCATATATTTAGGGCTGTTAGGTTCCATTCCATTTAGGACCAAAGGGACAGGCAGTGCCATTGCACGTGACGTTAAGCTCGTACAAAGTAAAATGTTAATTTTTCATCCACGCGACTTGGTAGACAATCAGTTTCCAGAGTGCTGTCGTTCGTAGTGTGCGTTTTCATACGGGTTCCTGCGATTTGGGGCGATTGACGGCAACACTTGATGAAGTATCACAGCACAATTTATTTGGCCAGTATTACTCAGGACAGCTCCAAAAGCAGTCTTCGAAAAACTACTACAAGCACGCTGAAACAATTAGTGACACAGCCTTCAGGCTCTCAGGCTATAACGGTGAAGACAGTTTTGCGGCATAGCACCAGAGTACGACTCTCGACTCAGTTCACTCGTTCTCGGAACTGTACGTACTCTCGCGACTCTCCACACTACAACTCGAGATGCACTTGATAATAAGCCCTAGAGTACAGCTCCCGACTCGGTTCGGTCGTTCTGGGAGCTCAACGCACTCAAGATAAAACACGACGAGGCACAAACTCGCGATCAACTCGATAGTGCGAGGCACTGACTGGCTGACTGACTGACGTTAGTCCACGAGTAAGCAGGGTTTATATAGCTTTTGGGTTGCCTTCAAGAACATTCTGGTCCAAACCGGTAAGAATTCGTTCTAGAAGGTTCTCCATCCGTCTATGGCATATCGCCAGTTTTGTCGCCAAATGTCACCAAATGGGCGATTTGTCACCAAATATGGCAACCCTGCCTTCCCTTTCCTTTTTCTGGCAACTGTAAACCCGCCTTGCGGGAAGCAGCTATCTTACAGCTGCTGGACATTTCGTAACAATACTCTAGTCATTGCTTACATGGATTGCAAGAGCTTAAGCTACAGATTCTCACTATGCTAAAAGGAATAATAATATATGCAACTGTGTAGGCTTAAGCTGGGCTTAAAACAGAAATTTCCAGTATTTAAATCGAAACCATATCCAGAAAGTAAAAATCCTTGTCCATGCTTTCATCAAAATAATCTAATTTGCACTTTTAAAAGTATCGTTACAAATTTTGGGTATATGTAAACAATTTTAGTGAATTTACATACAAATTGTACAATCTTTGGTATAATGTAACATGAAAGGCGTCAAGAACGTGAAGTTTTACCTTAAAAATAAAGTTACAGGGGCAATTCCATTTAACATTAATGTAATACAAATCGTACAATCCTTGGTATAATGTAACATAAAAGGCTTCAAAAACGGGAAGCTTTACCGTAAAAATAAAGTTACAAAGGTAAGTCCATTTAACATTAATGTAAATGGCTATTTCGCCAACTGCCAAGCTGGACTGGTTTTGGCGACTAATTTCGCCGCCAAATATGATGAGACGCCAAATGGGCTCCAAATGTTTACCTCTATGAAACTGTAACTCAGCTCGACTATTTGAAACTGTAACTGTGTACGCCTTCCAACAATTTCAAGAAATCGAAAGTACTGAATATTTCTCGGCGGTCGGGGAAAATTATATAGGACAGCAAAGAGCATCAGTTTTCAGTTAGTTCAGAGTTGAGCTCAGAGTATTGAGAGATCACTGTACCGGATCACACATTTCAGATTTTTACTTAGTATATCGTCTTGTGTTTAACGTTCTTAGAATGTTAAAAGATTAATACTGATTGTGCTCTGTCATGCTGAAAGGAGCTGTACAAGTACTTCTGCGTGAAAAGTTCCAGAACTGTATTGTGATTTTGGAAAAATAAATTTCATTAAGCTTCCATTGGTTCTGTGTGCTTCAATCCATTACGAAACCATGTTCACGTAACATTATTGTAAGTTCGCAGTTCACTTCTTTTTGGCCTATCTTCAAGAATAATTATATAAAATATGCGCATTTTTAATTATAAGCAGTAATAAACTAATAAAAGTTAATTTACCATGACTTTATAATCTGTTTGTTATGCCAAAGCAATCACTTGGTTCTCATCAACTGATCTTCGCATTTAATCTTTCAGACCGATTTCAAGCAGCTCATTTTCTTTTTTCTTTTGTTAGCTTCGATGTATACTATAGTGATTACGTTAGAAGTTCTTTTAAGAAGGTCTTCGAAAAATTAAATATACTGAAACTCAGAAAGGCTCAAATACCCTTGTTTATGATGGCAAGTCTTTTAGATTGAAACATTCGTAAACGGAAAATAAACAATAAGCTTGCCGATTTAACAAATGCAATGGAAGTATTATAGAAAAAAGGAAAGTAAATAGGTTACTATAAATTAAGATTTCCGCCAAGTGAATTATTGTTGGCGCAAACTGAAAAAATAACGAAAGATAAATTTTTGGATTTCTCAGCACAAATTGCAAAATTTAGTATCTAGGCATAATTTGGGAAAAAATTATGTATTATTTGAGAAAAAAATCTGAATTTCTGTCAAAACACCTATGTTAAAGTAATGATATATATAAATCTAATATATACCCTAAGTCGCGCTTTTGAGACAGGAAAAACGCAATTTGAATTTCGCCAATCGGCCCAGTAGAACGGGAGATATGGAGCTGTCCCCCCTTTTTTTTCTCCCGCAATGTATATGGATTTTTTTCAAAGTGTTGTGAGAGAAGAGAAGTATATCTATTTGATTTTTGCCGAGATGGTCTTTTATATCGAATTTAATATAAGCTTCTAATGTAGATATGCTCTCAAAACTCGAGAGTTTAATTTTTAAAAAGATGAAACTAAACTAAGTTATATTACAGCTCCAAAATTATGACCAAATATATCAATTGCTAAGATTTTTCAAAGAGGATAATAAGCTGCTTTGGGCATATATTGGAAACGTTTAAAACGATGTTAAAGGTTGCTCTAAAATAATCAAATAAGCGGATATTTCCCGATCGGACTCCATTGGGAATAAAATTACTAATCCTCCCCTCTAAGGTTCAAACACGAACAAAAATGTTAAGGCTCTTTTGGGAATGAATTGAATCGGCTGTAATTCCTAAAGTCCATAAACATTAAACTGAAACGGTTGATTAAATTAGTGTGATAAAAAAGCGGTACTTTTAGTTTATTATCTAAATTATTAAATATTTTCCTGAAATGGCACTAACTAGACTCATCAAAATCATTTATCTTTTAACTTCCTTGTACAAAATAAAAGAAGTATTGTAATCGCGAAAAGTTTGGAGTATCATATTTCAAAGAAAATATCCATTTTGATGGCTTTCGAATCCATTTGAATCCTTTTTTTTTTTTTTCTTGAAAACTATACGTACGAACAGGATAAGAATAGATTTAAAATGGATTCTGAAGAGATATTTTTTTTCTTGACAACTATACGTACGAACAGGATAAGAATAGATTTAAAATGGATTCTGAACAGATATTTTTTTTCTTGACAACTATACTTACGAACAGGATAAGAATAGATTTAAAATGGATTCTGAAGAGATATTTTTTCCCTTGACAACTATACGTACGAACAGGATAAGAATAGATTTAAAATGGATTCTGAAGAGATATTTTATTTTTTTTCCTTGACAACTATACCTACGAACAAGATAAGAATAGATTTAAAATGAAGTCTGAAGAGATATTTTTCTTCTTTCATTTTTTTTTTTTTTCGTGAGACATGTCACGAACGTAGAGAGACCTGTACGTAAGTGTATGCGTGGATCTCTCATGACTGAAAAAAGAGAAAGCTTCAGAAAGTTGAAATTTTGCATATGAGACTGCTATACCATGTAGCTGTGCACTCAGTTTTTCAATTTAAATCACGCAATTTTTCCTTTAAAAGTGATTGAATTATGTTGTTCTTATGTTCTGGTTAAGGTTTTTATGCTTTTAGTTAATCTGCGTGCAAAAGCTGTAGAATTATCAACAATTTAAAAGTTGTTTAAGTGGTGCTAAGCCTAAGGAGGCTGCCATTTGTATACATTTGAAACTTTTAGCAGAACAGTGAATTATGTCAGTTTATGCACCAATTTCTGTGTCTTTTTGCCGAGTGGAAGCAAAAGTAAACTTTCAGTTTTGTGCAGCGAAATATCTGTCTTCCTGCCCTTCTGCATTTTGTGTTTTATGTTTTTCTGTATTTTACAATTTTTAATGACGATGTTTTCAGTTTTTACTCATTTTTGCTCGATACGAATTGAGAATTTAATTGATTGAATGATAAATATAACTCTAATGAAATTCGAGGGAATAACTTTAAATGAAATGCAACAAAAATATTTATAATTTAATAGGCCGTTCAAGGAAGTCATGTGGTGTTCACATCAAATTTTCTTTTTAGCGCAAAGAGACTATTAGACTCGAAATGGGGTTTTACGTCAGCTTACTATAAACGGTGAATCCTTTCTAAATTGTTGCCACCAAGTATTATTGCCCTGTATTATTTTTAAAGGAAATTAAATAATGATGAATCTGCATATATGCATGTATTTTCCCCGCACTGTGAAAAAATGACGATACCTAGAGCCATCAAGCCTTGAATAACGTAGTCCTCCACCTGAATAGTGCACTTAGAAGTCCGCATTTTGAATTTCGGATTTTATATTTCCTATTTCGTAAAACTTTAAGGAATTTTTCGTTAACAAACTCAATGATTTGGGAAGCAAGTACTAGTAACACTGTACGGAATGTAATATTTCCATCTCCAGTGCATGAAAATGTTTATTGGAAATTTTAAAGATATGCTGTTTTTAAATATTTTGTGATTTTGTTGTTGAACTGGATTTAATGGGGCGTAAGCGCAAATACTACATACTTAATAAATAAAGTTAACACACAAAACGTTAATAATAAAAAGATGAAAAAAAAGTTTTGCAGCCCATCTTACAAAGAAAATTGAACATTGAAGAGATGAACCAAGAAAAGATTGGAAAAAATAGAAAAGTGTATGAAAATACTTAACACTGCATCATCAGGAATTAAAGCATATATTGATATGCTGTTTTTAAAATTTTTATAATAATGTTGTTGAATTCTATATGGAATAAGTGCGAAGAAAATGAAATAATAATAAAACGAAAACTTAAAAAAAAGTGTGTTAGCAGGAATGAGTGCAACAGCAGACTGACGGACTGCAAGATCAGTGGGAGCGTGAAAAACCTTAACAAACCTTTCTGCGTGATCATTAAAATCTGAAACCTATTAGATACTTTTCGTAATAGTTATTATTTTAGGAGGCTAGTTTAGCACACCTGCATCAGCATCGAAATAGGTGAAAAAGTAATAATGAAGTTAATTTCTTGCAAATGTTACGAAAATTTGTTATGAATTGAATCGCAAAACTTCGCAGATACAGGAGTAGATAAAATCGGCAAGTAATACAGGAGTGCAGCGTATTTAGAAGTATACCAGTAATAAAGAAATTCATTAAAAAATAGTAAGTGCATGGAGAACGGAATTTTTTATTTTGAGAGCAAAAAAACACTCCGGGACGTTTTATCAACCATATTCACTCCGTTCTCGAAAAAAATTAATCTAAGAGCGTTTTGAATTATGGTCTTACATTAAAAGTATTAGTTTGGGCTTAAATAAGAAACTTCATTGACGAACATAAAAAATATCATTCAGTTAATAGCCAGTATTATATCTATTAATATCTGAAAATATTTTTAACAAAGAGTATCTTCTATGATATTTAATTTCTTTATTATCTGCATAAGGAATAAGATATGCAATATTTTTCTTGTATATTTTTATTCAATTGTTTTAGCATCCTGTTGTTTCTAAGCAAACAGTTTGGAAATAATCTTGAAAAAGTTCATTTATCTGTTTCATATGAACATTTATATGAAGTTTTGGGAAGCAAAATTTTCACAACTGGCAACATATTACTTTTATCTCATAAAATGTACACGCTTATTATTCACGCTTCCTGTAAATAGTGTACTATATGTAAACGATGACAAAATCCCCGAAGACAGGTTAGGTTCCCATGGAAACGTTCTGGCGTTCTTCCTCGTCACTCGAAATCTGCTATTCGAAGAAAAGAGGGATTTCACAATATGCTAATCGATATTTCCTTCTTTGTTCCGAACGTGGGGCATATCCACCCCCTACCATCCTCTCGAACGCAAACGCTATTGGCTGATGGATTCGCTGAACGTTCTTCTTTGATGAATCAGTGATAAGGGGGAAAAAAAAGAGGGAAAAGTAAAGAAAAAGAAGCAAAGTCCGCCTGCTGGAATGATATTTATCATTTTTATAGGGCACAGTGAAACACCTTTGAGAGACCTTTCGAGAAAAACGAACACAAATGACTAAAATTAAAATCGAATTCTGTAACTTAAATTATTGCTTTAAATAAATTGTTCTTTTATATGAAGCAATAAATTTCATGTTTGACATTCTTCGTGCCAAAAATATACGGCATAATAAAAATTTTTGTGCAAAAATAAGTCAGATTGGGTTTCAGTACGTTTGGCAAAGAGTTTGTTCCCGTTTGCTAAAGCATTTTCCTATTACAACGGATTTAAGGTCTAGGTCAACTGGTTTAAAGCATACACTCAGTCAGACGCAATGGGGGTGAATATGTGGGGGTGTATAAGGAATGTTTAAAAATATAAAGCAAAGAAAATATAAAAGTAAAGAATATGCGAAGTATAAAGTAAAGAATATGCAGAAAAAAAAAATTCTAACACTGATTTTCTATAACACCTTAAATAGCCTTCTCACTTTGATTTTGTTTCCGTTCTATCCTGAAAACTACAAATGCTCATCAGAAATATTCCTAACCTACGTCATGATTCTTATATAACGCTCATGACGCATATGCTAACATAACGGAAAATATGTTTCAGCCAATAGTAACGTTAAATTCTGCAAACCAAAATAATCTTAATTAACCAACAGAAATAAAGTGGAACTATAACTTCACATTGTAATCTTTGCATTTACATCTTAGCTTCGCTGTTCTGCTAGCTTGATGCCTTATTCACCACTTTTTTACTACAAATATATATTATGAGAAAGCGAAAATTACGAACGTTATCTATCATTCTACGTCAATTCAACAAAATATTTTATATTGATAAATGTTTTGAGAATAAAGCAGTATTCAACCCGCCACGACTGCAACAACATCTTAATGCAAAAGCACTGGCATTATATTCTATGTCACTACAACAAAACTTTATTGTAGAAAAAAATGACGTAATCAATTCGTAATCAGACACAAGATTTTCTTATTTGCTTCGTATTCTGATCTTTACACCATAAGTACACAATAAAATATTTAAAAACAGCATATCTTTAGAATACCTAATGAAGTACACCATAAGTACACAATAAAATATTTAAAAACAGCATATCTTTAGAATTTCCGACAGACAGTCTCGTGCGCTGAAGATAAAAGTGTTTTTTTCCATACAGTGTTGTTATTGCTCGCTTTGAAATAGATGAGTTTGTTAATCAAAAATTCTTTAAAGTTTCGCAAAATATAAAATATACAATAAAACAAATTCGAAATTCAAATTTCGGGCTTTCAGGTGTCCGTATTCGGGTGGAGGACCACGTTATTGAAAATTTTATGTCTTTAAGCTCCGTTCTTTTTTCACAATGCGAAAAAGATGCATACATTCATGCAGATTCTTCATTATTTAATTTCTTTAACTATAATACAGGGCGATAATATTTGGTGGCAACAATTTGAAAAGTGATTCTGGTTTTTATAGTGATTCAATTCAAAGTCCCGTTTTGAGATTAATAGCACTTCTGGGCTATCCTCTGGGCTAACAAGTAAATGAATAAGGAGACAAGTAGAAGAAAGAAGTGCAACCTATGTGTAACTTATACACCAAAACAGAAGTAAATGGGAGTTTCTCAAAGTTTTAGCAAAGTAAATTTGATTCGTTATAGAAATATACACTCTCTTTATAACAGGAAAAAGAAAAATATTTCCAGAAGACATGTGAAATATTGAAAAACTGTATAAAAAGGCAAAAACGAAGAATATTAAAATGAGAAATAAATAAAAATAAAGGAAATACCGCATTCGTGAGGAAGAAAACTGTTCTTCTATTTGCAATATGGAGGAATGTGCAACACCTCGCCTTTTCTCACACGTAAATCGTGCAATGCTATGAAATTTTAACGCTGTGTTAAGACAAAACACTGTGCAGAGTTTTGTAGATGAAAATCTATTGTTAAAACAAACATACGTAACTTTTCTTTGTTTTTAATGAAAAGATATGAGTTAACACTTTACCATAACAAGCTTGTATTTACTTTGTTTGCTCAAATGGTATTAATTAATTTGAATTAATTTGATAGGAACTGAAGCACTGTTTTCTTATGCTTATGGACTCTAACGATTGCTGCACGTTTTCAATACGTCCAAGATTTCAAGCTCATCTCCGCGCAAGTGCACTGTGATGTTAATCTCTTTCTCACTCTACAAATTACTGCATTTTAAAATGGTGGAATTATAATTGGATCTGCTGCTAGCGAACATTCACGAGACCTAGGCTATTATCTATTATTAGAAAGCATCGCTTTAGCAGTTTGACCAACTGTTATGAGAAAATGAGTAAAAACAAGCATGCGCCGTTTGGATTTATTTATTTACTGAATGATAGAAAGGTGTCTTTTACGCATGGGAGATAAAATACATTAAGGTGTCATATTACTCCTCACCGGCATGGTCTTCTGGCTAGGAGTCTATTGGTCAAAAAATCATTCTGATAGTTGTTAGAGGGTCGAGGAATCAGAAATTGTCAGTTCATAGGAAACGTCGGTGAAAGTAGAGTGGAGCAGACTTTGCGTTGAACCAAAACTCTTGTTATGATCAAAATTGTTTCTGCAAGGAACTATAGTTATTAAATTCTCTTACTTTTCTTTTGTATTCAGACGCTTCCATTTCATCCACATACTAAGCTTAGCATAAACAGTTCATTCCACAAAAGTAGTAGCGCATATATTGTACTTAATAAGTTAACTACGAATGTTTTTTAATTGTTTAAAAAACATTTTTCTTTCCATGTTTCATTCTCTTTTACATTTAAGGGTTTGAAAATTTAGAGGCCACGATTTTCCTATTAAATGCTACATATGTTATAGTTTACTCTCATATAACATGAATGATTTTTAATTTTAATACCTTTAAAAAATGAAAATTAAAAATAAAAAAATCCTAAAGGTTTCAGATTTTATATTACGCCCAAAGGGGCGTTTTTTCCATTTACGCATACGTACACGTTCCGAAAGCATTTGGGCTAACGCCCCTTTGAGCTAAAAATATTTAAAAACAGTATATATTTATTATTTCCGATAAACAGTCTGGCACACTGGATATAAAAGTATTTTATTCTCTACAGTGTGTTGCCACTTCTTGCTTTGAAATCGTTAAGTTTCTTAATCGGAAATTCGTTAAAGTTTAAAAAATATCAAATATACGTACAATAAAACAAATTCGAAATTCAAAATTCTGGCTTCCAGGTGCCCATATTCGCGTGGAGGACTACGTTATTCAAAATTTAACGGGTTTAGGTTATCGTTGTTTTTTCACAGTGCGAGAAACATGCATGCATTCGTGCAGATTATTCATTGTTTAATTTCTTTAAATATAACACACGACAATAAAATTTGGTGGCAACAATTCAAAAAGTGATACAGCCATTTATAGTAATTCGACACAGAATTCAGTTTCTATACTAACAGCCCATCTGAGCTAACGCCCTTTTGGGCTAAAACGGAGTTACGCAGTTTTACATCTTTCTTTTAAACGTACTTCAGTAGGAAAAGAAAAATGAAAAACTAAGAAATACATTTGACATTCGATATCACGTCATTCGTTCTATTTAATGAGCAAATATTTTAATAGCTGTCGCTAGCATTTGTAAATGTGACATCATCTAAATTACTCGCTGCTTGAGCGATCTCACCGCTATCGTTTCAACTACTCTAACGTTAGGAACGAAAACGACTAAATACGACTTCATTTTTTTCGTGGGTTACGACATCGTGTCATGAAATGATAAATGTCATCTTTAGGTTCTTCAAAATGTTTTACACGGTTTCGTGTTTAACATAAGAATAAAGAAACGTTGTTGGCTTCTCAATCCTTATGTTGATGGATGCACGCGCTTAATGATTTAATTTTAAATGGTCGAAAAATGTGGGAATAAGAATCTGATAAATATAAGCCTGTGCCGCATCTCTTAAATTCTTTAAAATAACCGGCAACAGTTAAGGCAACAGCGTAGGCAGCATTTCAGTAAGTACTTACAAATATTAGCTTAAAATCGCTTTCCAGTAGCATGTGTTTTATTCAATTGCAGATTTAAATTTCAAGTACTGAACATTTACGTATAAAAACACAAATTTGCACATAGGAAGCTTCTGCATTCTGAGGTGAAAATTAACATAATTTGAAGGACAGTCCTCTTCTTAGGGCTACTTTGCATAAATCATCATAAAGGTGAAACAAAATATAACATCACGAGGCTTAGATGTGAAGTATTCTTATTGAGAAAACGAGGTAATCGTACACTAAAATGTGTGAACTAGGCTTATAAAGGATTAAATTATTTTCTAATGCTTCGATTTTAAATCCAAAAAATAAATGAAAAAGACTTGATATTAAAACAAAACGGAAGTAAAAGTCAGCAAAACTCGGTAAACTGTAGGGAATAAAATTGATCATAAATAAGAACATATATCAAGCATATACGTGTTACACCAAGGTATATTGTATTTTATTAATGAACTAGCCGCTATGCGGCCAGCTTTCGTCTGGCTTTTAAACGTACCGGAAAAATGCTTAAAAGACACACCTGGGACTTATGGCCGCGTAAGTTCTTCCAACTTTTTTCTCTTTGTTAAGATTCCAACCCTCCTTTGTATACGGCCCTGATGTATCTCCAGAAAAACATATACATCTTGAATTTTTAGCAAATTAATTGCATGAGATGTGCATTAAACATTTGTTAAAGCATAATTTATATCCCCGTTCTTAAGCACCACCATGACAACATGAAAAATTATATAAAAATTCTACAATAAAATTAAAATTTTTTAAACATTTTCTTACTCTATAGTTTGAATGATCCTTTTTCTGAAATTTTGAAATTTTATGATACTTTAGGTAATTTTCTGAGGAAATGCATCAGCAGTCACATCGCAGCCACTTGTATAAAATATTACAATAAAATAAGCAATATCCCTCGATACAAATGCTAATTATCCTAATAAAGTAATTAAACAATTTACCGTTGCGAAAAGAAACAACTTTTTAATTTCTTAAACTTTTCAGTCTCTTAAAAACAGTAACATAAGAAATACGATGAAAAATTGTTGCCAAACCGAAATTTTTAAAAGAATGAAACTATTCAAAATGATGCAATTTCATCAAAAATCTATCAACAACAATAAGAAAGGAAAATTGTTGCCAAAACTACATTTTAAAATATCTGAGATGTGAGAAGTGTATTCGGAAGCTTCATTTAAAAAATTTTTAAAAAATACAAAATATTATTATTTTTCCAAAATTCTTTTTTTAAAAGGAGTCGAAAGGATTAAAGTTCAACGTGTCCAAAAATCAAAG
>KK119213.1:97243-127406 GCA_000611955.2 Stegodyphus mimosarum | reverse complement strand
ATCAAAAATCTATCAACAACAATAAGAAAGGAAAATTGTTGCCAAAACTACATTTTAAAATATCTGAGATGTGAGAAGTGTATTCGGAAGCTTCATTTAAAAAATTTTTAAAAAATACAAAATATTATTATTTTTCCAAAATTCTTTTTTTTTAAAGGAATCGAAAGGATTAAAGTTCAACGTGTCCAAAAATCAAAGGAAAATAAACAGCGCATTTTTTAAAATAAGTTTTTTTAAAAAAAAATCCGCTGAAAAGGTGTTAAGCTCACCTTCCTAAATAAATTCGTATTTAATCGATTTATTGAACTACGAAATTTATTTTAAGTTCGTAAAATAGCTAAGTGTCTACGCTTCACGACGATGTAAAAATGAAATGTATAGAGTGAAATCTCGCTTTCATGTAGCCCATTACGTCTCAAAATGACGCGATTTGGTCACAAAACATAAAATAAAAAAAATTCTAATTCGAATTTCTAAAAAATCGCTTCGAGGTGCCCTGGCTCTTGTGTAGATACACCTATGTACCAAATTTCGTGGCCCTGGGTCTATTAGCTTACTCGCAACACGAACGAAAGACACAACCACACACACACAGACGCTTTGTTTTATTATATGTAAGATTTAAAATATGCAACTTATGGAAGAAATTTTAAAAACAGCTTTTAGTTCCAAAAAGTGAAGTTCATGATATTTATAAAATATCAAGAATCATGAATAAGTTCTATTGAAATGTGCATGTTATTAAATTTACGATTCCCGTTTATTATGTTGTGATTAAATGGTTAATTTGAAATGCTGAGATAAGAATCTTAACAGTTTAATCAGATATCTTGTTTCAGTGTGCAATATTTTTGCTATTATTCACCATTCTAATAAGTCTTGTTTTTAATGCACAATTTGTTAAGGAAGAACAAGAAAATTTCTAAATAATTTATTTATATAAGTACAATAATATGAATGCAATATGAAGAATTTAATTCTGTAAAGTATAAAATGAATGCGCTCTTTTTCCTACGCTGAGCTTAGAAAGTTTGTGTAAAGAGAGAGTTTCAAAGTAGAGATTCATTTTGAAAAGTTCATGATGATATAAATTTGCATACAACTTTACATCCATGCAAAAACTTTTGTGAGTGAAATTTTAATCAGACAGACAAGTAGGATGTATATTTAGAGAAAATAATCTTAAAAAAAAATACCTAAAAAGGAAACACAGAAGTTTAAAGCATCATAGTTTTCACTGAGAAAATGTACAATATATAGTTTGTAAAAATGCAGTGTTTACGCAGACTTTCGGCGACGTTAAAATATTCAGAAAGGAAGTTAGTAACACAGCTAAATGCTTTTGATTTGCAAATTTTGAGAAGCACACGTTTAAAATTTATGCCTTTGCAATGGCAGTGCCAAAAGCTCCTTGTCATATAACTACATTTTTAAATCATTTTAAGTATTTTTTAAGTCTTTAAATAATACCTTATTCTTATTTACTTTTTATGCTCAACTAACTGGAATAAAACCGTTTATTAGAAAGTGGAAAAAAAAATATAATAACATTTCAAAAGCCTTGTATTTTTTTATGCACTTTAAAACGCGTTAAAGCGTTTTATCTCAATGTCACCAAATGATGAAATCTGTTCGTAAAAAAATATTTGAAATGTAATTATTATCTTTTTACTTTGTCACAGAATAAAATAGCGAAATGAAGAGTTACTAATTATAAATAAATGTACTTAATCATTTATTATCAAGAAATGAGTAATCAGGCAGTTATCATGGTTACACTGTGCACCGTAATCATCATATCTGCGATTGTATGAAAAATAATTGGATACTTGTGAATAATTCTCAGGAAAGTTTTTCGTTTTGTATGAGTTCTGCATGTTCTGTTCTCATTTAGTTTAGAGGTATTCAAATTTTGTCTACTCATAGAGCCCTTAGGTTAGGTTATTCAATTATAGCAAAGCACACGAGGGCTATCTGCCTAAGGGGAGGGATGCCTTCGTGGAGGACTTTCTAAAGGAAACTGGCTCGTATACACGTTACATAGGGAAAAAACCACGAAAACGCCCATGGAGCCAGCCCGTTCGCGGGATTCGAACCTTGGACCGAACTACCAGTGTTCAGCGTCTTTACCGCTCGGCCGCTGGTGAGCCATAGAGCCCTTAAACTTCTGTTAAAGTATTAAAGTTCTTAAAGTATTCGTCAACTTTTTATGTGAAAGATGAAAAGAAAATAGTTACTTCATTACAATTTTGAGTAGCCCGAAGACAAATTGTATTAGTTATTGATTTATTAGTCATAAACTAGTAATCAAGTATTACATTTGAAAATTTAAAATGTTGTTTAATTCAGTATTTTCGATGTTTATTTTGATGGTAGACAAGGTATTTAAAAATGTTTATGAAATTTTTATTTTGTCTTCGGCAACGACTAGAGGAGTTTCGTGGAACCCAGCTTGAACACCATTGGTTCCGTCTATCTTAAATTCTGTAGGATATTCTTAACTTCTAATATTTGCAATACTGGAAAGAAATGATAAAAATAGGGAGAAAACTATAATTATTATTATTTTTTTTTAACTCTTGAAAAGAAAATATTTAGCTGGGTGTTAACGTCCATTGACGAATAGTAATTGAAGTAATTCGTAAACGTCTCACACTTTTGCTACCGAATATGATAAGCGGCGAAAGAGTGATAGATTAAAAAATAATGGCGTTTTTTAAAGCAGAACTTTCTTTAGAACTATCTTTAATTTATTAAAACTATCATTTAATAATTCTAATATTAGTACAAATATCTATAAAAACATCTGCGAGATATGCTACAAATGATAGAGAGATATTAATTAGAGATATTAAAAATAAAATAAAAATATAATAAGATTTGCTCATATTCTTTTAAACTGAAATAAATTTTAATTTGAAAAATTAATTAAAGATCTTACGTCGAAACGAACAGAAACATTACTGAGAACTGGCAGATGGGTCTTATCCAAATACATGAAAATCGTGATAATCGCAATAAAAATTTACTTTTTATTACTTGAATCCATATGTCCTCGATATTAATTCAAGATATAAGACTGCTGCTTGAAGTAAAATCCTTCTACATTTTCCTTTCCTTCAGCAATCGTTTCTGCGCGTTAAATCTGAAACAGAAAAAATTATTTTTAGGGTTATTTGTGATAGTATTGACATAAAATGCAATTACGTGGTAATTCAAATATGGCTTCACTTGCTTCGTACAAATTGAAAATAACTTAATAATCATAGTCAAATTTAAAAAAAGAAATTGTCTCATTGATTTATTAACTGCATAAAACATACTTGAAATTCTAATACAAAAATGCAATTTTTATTTTGCATTAATTGCCATAATGATTTTCAGGCGCACATTTTACATTTTCCTTATTTTATTATATTGTTATACAATGAATTTGCGGCTATTCACATTGTTTTATAAATTAAATTAATGCCCAAATATAATATCAAAAAGAAATAAGACTTAATAATATATTACTAAAATTAATCTTAATATATCTTTTGTGTTCAAAAATTTACTAGCTTGGCAAAAAGAAAAATAAATAAATAAATAAATAAATAAAATTTTCACCACATAGAAACTTTTATTCGCATGAGTAGTGTGTAAAATAATTTAACACAAAAGCAACCTTAATAAAAAAATAGTTGCTTTTCAGTGTTATGTATTGTTTCTAGCATATGCAAATCTTACGAAAATTCGTGTTTCGAGGGTAGGATATATTTATTTGTCTCTGCTTAGAATTCTGTTATTTTTGCAAAGTTATCTTTCTGTGCATATGTATATAACTAATGATTAAAATGAACAAATGATATTTAAAAAACTTTAGCATAGTCGATGCAAATGGTACAATTGTTAAAACTTAAAATTTTGAAATTTCTTCCATCAGGTCAATCAATTTTATATTCAAATTCAGTTTCCCTCGAAGACAGTCAATTTCAAGTGCAACGGCTTATTTAATCACGGAATTTTAGCAAGTTTCAGTTCGTAAATTCATTATAAAGTTTGGGTTAAAAAGCGTTGCATTTAAAATTAATTTCCAATTCTGAATTTTTTTCAGTGATATTTAATTTATTAAATAAGTAAATTAAATTTTCTCTGCCACCCAAAGGGGATAGTAGTTAGTGACTCTGAGTGCTGTACCGAAAAACATGGGTTCGAATACTGGAGAAGGTATGGATGATTGTAAATGTATAGTGCCTGTGCGGCATGGAGGCATTCTAAATACGCGGCTAGCGGACAGGCCTCTCGAGAGGTTGATGATAGAGGAAGATGGGTAGAAGACCCTTGCAACCATCTCCCAGGGTACTCTCCATAAAAATTGGGGGCGGAAGTGAGCAAACTCGTACTGCCACCTCTATGGTGCTCAAGGCTCTTGCCGACGACAGGCGTAGTTTTGCACTCCTTGCCTTGATGAATTCGTGGGCTTGTTCCGATGTTGCTGTCAGACAAGTGAGATAAGTCGCAACAATAAATTTTCTCTTCAGGGCTCAAGCAGTCTCAAAGCTAAATACAGCTCTTTAATGGGCTCATCAAACCACTTACGGTCAATAATTAAGATAGATAATCCAATCGAAACTAGTCCTGTAAAAATTTGCAAATATAACGCTGATTTTTGTTGTTTGATTTCTAGATTAAGGGGACTTGGTACCTTTCGAATGATATTTCTTATTTAAGAATTTTCATCTATTTAAGTGGTTTTATAAGACAAAATGATTTTAAGCTGAAAAAAATTTTTTTTGCTAGTAATTTTTTTTAATTTAAATTTTTTGAAGAAAAATTTAAGAATTAAAAATTCCTTCTCCCATAATTTTTAATGTTTTTGCCCAAAAAATTTTTATTGCATATGTTAGAGTGTTCTTAATAACTTTAAGGATCGATTTTGCGATTAATGAATTAGTTTCCAAGAAAAAAATGAAAAGCACATTTTTATGTAAAAACTTTAAAAAAAAAGATGATCTCAGTCGTATTTTCACTTCCAGTAATTTTTCTTTTCACTATTTTGCAAAACGCATCCTTGTTTCTATTAAGAATATAATTTTAAATAAGCAGTAAAAATATTAAACAATTTAGTCCACATCTGTAGAAGTTTTAGGACTTTAAGTAAAAGAATATACTGAAAAAATGAAAACTGAGAAAACGCAGTTTAAAGAACGTAAAGTGTCTAAACAGTCATTAAATCATTTCAAATTACTTAAAAATTTATTACTAAATTTCAATACATATGTATATAAAATAAAACCTAGTAATGTTTTATTGGTTTATATTAACATAAATTACAAGCTTTTGTTTAAAAACCTCATCTGGCTAGAAATATTGAAAAAAAAATCCTAAAATACAAGTAGAATTTTAATTTACTTGTTTTTGTTCTTTAATACACGTTTAAAACAATTTAAATACATGAATGAATTATACTATATTTTCTAAAACACTTATAATCAATGTTAATAATATTAATTTGTCGTTTCATTCATTTTTTCAAAAAGCAAAATTTGCAATTTTAACAATCATAAAACATTGTATTTAAAACCGCTCAGCAGCATACGTAATTTCCTTTCTTCTTTTAGCCATTTCTCCTTGCATATAAATTGCATTTTAAAATAATTTAGGTGTATTTCAATTAATTAAAGAGTTTAATGTTTGCTCGAGCACTATTTTAATAATGCTACAGTCAGACACTTGATCACTTTCATTACACCACTTGTTCGAGTCTTATCACAAAATATTTCAATTTTTGAAGAAGCATACCAAAGTTGACTGATAATACACATAGAAATATTTGCTGAGTTCAGTATATATATATATAAATTTCTTCACCTTTAAAATGCCAAAGTAATATATATATATATATATAAATATATTCACGTTGCATTTAAATAAATCAGTTTATAAACATAAACAGAGTTTCCTGATACTTGACGTCATATTTAATTACACTCTTTTTCATTTACACTGATTATTAATAACTTACTGAAAAAAATTAAAATTAAGAAGTTAAAAAAAATAAAAACTGAGGGGGCGTGGCATTTAAAGGGCTGTCAAAATGTTTAAAAGCATTTTATACCATTTATTACCGTCAGATCATTTCAAAATTTCTCTTCAGTGTAGTAAGGGTATTAAGGTATTTTTCTAGCAAAAAATTGAAAAATCGGTAATTTCATCGATTTTTGAGTACCGAGTCCCCTACATTTATTCTCACTTTAGTAAGAGAAATATACAAGTATAAAGAAGGTGTAGTATTATTTGAGGCTTTAGGCCCTGGTCTTATAAGCTTAAGCTCTTTACCCTGTTAAAAATGCCCCATATAAATCAGTAAAATTTTTTATGGGTACCCATAAAATTCTATGGGTTTCTGTTAGTCTCTGTGGGTTTTTCTTACTGGTTTCAAAATGCCCCATAGAAATCAGTAAAACTTTCTGCTGGAACCCATAGAATTCTGTTGGTCTCTACTGACTTTTACTGGTTTCTATTGATTTCTGTGGGTTTTTCTTACTGATATCATCTGACACCCATACAACCAACATCAATGCCAGAACTTTCTACTGGTTTGTATTGGTTTATATTGACTTTTACTGGTTTTTCTTACTGGTATCAATGTAATAGAAATAGATGCCAAATAAATCTTCTGTTGGTTTATATGGGTTTATTCTAATTTTCTAACTGACGTCAATAGACTTCGTCTAAACAATGAAATTAATACTGGTGTCAGTAAACCAAAATTCATTGGTATTCTTGTTGTCTACTGATTACATGAAATTATTTATTTATTTACATTTATTTCGTTTATCTGGATACTGTTGAAAAAAAGGTTATTTCTGTTTTGTAACCAGCAGAAAGCTTTAAAGTTAAAAAACGTACAGTGAACCCTCTCGTCTCCAGACGATCAGTATTTCTAAGAATGAAAATATAATCTATTTAAGACCATCAGAGTGACCTGGAAACGTAGGTGGTCGTTTTAGAGAGCGTTCTTACTATATATGATCATTTATTTGATTTCTTAAAAACTTTTGTCGGAAACAATAACAGTAATCATGTACACCACACACAGCGAGGTCTCTCTAAGGTGACCAGCCACATAAAAATGAATCTTTGAAAGTGGTCGCCTTAGAGAGGTGATAATCAGTACCAATATATACTTATGTTCTCAGAAATACGTTTATCTTTTAGAGGTGGTCGTCTTAGGGAGGCTGCATCCACGAAATGAATCTGTCTAAGGCGACCGGTCACACTTCGGAATTTTCTTTGCGGCTGGTCGTCTTACAGAAGGAATGTTTCAATACCAAAATATACTTAAGTTTTCAGAAATACTGGTCTCGTTCAGAGGTGGTCATCTTAGGGAGGTGATTTCGCCACGAGTTGCTTCTCTGAATACACACACATACACACTTATATATGTATATATCAACATTTCTGATATTACAAATAAACACCGGTATCAACCATCATCTCTTTAAAGCGACAGCGTTCAATTTCTTCGTGTTAACGCTGACGTGAAGAAAAAAATTCCCCTCCCTCTCCCGCTCTCAGAAGAAGCAATATGGCGCCGTACGTGGTAATGTTGTTATGGGATGTGTGTGATATCGTATTGGTGGATAGTAGGGTGTAGTAATGCAATAAATAATTTACAATTTTTGCTATGTTTTAGTGTTTAGATGTTTATAATGAAAAATAACATACCAACATTGGCTGTGAATATGAAATAATATGAAAGGAAATAACATTAAAGCCATGCACGTGTAATCGTGTCAGCGAACTTTTCTGACAGTTCAATAAATCTGAAATGGATTTTCTGTGCGTGAAATTAATATTCTATGTTTAATTTTATCTAAAAAGCAATATGCTTAAAGACTGAAAAGTGGTAATTTCAGACTTGATAATTTGGCTCAGTGTGTTTACATCAGATGCACATTGCATTCTACTAAAAATGTATTTTTGAAAATTTGTTTTTTGATTATAATTTAGGAATACTTTTTAAAGCTTGTTCATGTAGATCTTTATCATTTGAATATTATGCAATAATAATTTTCAATTTTTCGACTAATGTGATGTGGTTTCAGAAGGAATATTATTTTAAATATTTCTGTACAAGTATCCGGCTAGAACCACATTATTACATTAAATATTTTGTGCTATTTTGTTAAAACACATATAATCAAATATTTTTATGCATATTTTAATTTTCACCATTATTAATTTCATGAAGAAAATTTCAATTTTTTTTTCATAAATTGCTTTTGAAATAGAGTTTATACAACATTAAATGTGCTAGTCTTGGAAATATAAAATATGAATTATTTATTGGAAAAAAACTGCATTAAGTGAAACCTCATATAGTGGTTATATTCTTAGATGACCGACCGCCTCT
This sequence comes from Stegodyphus mimosarum, assembly GCA_000611955.2. Lineage (NCBI taxonomy): Eukaryota > Metazoa > Arthropoda > Arachnida > Araneae > Eresidae > Stegodyphus > Stegodyphus mimosarum. Next base: position 119,005 of record KK119213.1, on the reverse strand, counting down.
GACAGTGACACATTTGTCAGGAACATAATTAAATAACAGTACTTAAAAATCACTGATAGTTTTGTAAGGCTACAAGAAACTGGCGTTATCTGGAATAGTGGAGTTAATTGTTTTAGGAAAGTTTCACTGTATAATCAGTAGATTTAGGTATAGTAATTTTTACGTGGATATGAATTTTGCATAATTGAAAGGTTTTACAAGACAGTTAAAACCAAAGCTTTTCAAATCATGAGTCTTGTATGGGTATTGTTTATCATTATTTTCAAATATAGTTAGAGTAATAGTTAAGCCTTATTTTCTTTCATTAGTTATACTGCGGAAATGGTCGTTACAATTTTCTGCACTAAATTTATCTGGTGTACAGATATTAACGTAAAAACTGTTTGTAAACAAATGAAACTTATTAAATGAAACTGTGCTATATCTGCTTAATTGCGATGACAGTAATTTTAACTGTCTGTATAAGGCTGTGAAGAAGATTTATTTATATTGCTAAATGCTGCAATATATGAATTTCATTTGGCAGATACATGTTGTATAAATACCTATTACGTTATAGATTTTATTTATATAAAGTCTGCGGAAGATTATACAACACTAAAAGTGAGATACAGAATATGATATTATACGCTATGAGATATTTCCTCAATTCCCGAACTGTGGGTTGAGAATCGGTATTTGTTGAGTCTTGTAAATTTTTTAAACTTTGCTTTGTTACTATATAATTTATTGCATTTTAGGTATTATTAAGTTTATTATATTTTTATATTGAGGTTTCATTTATATTCTGACAGATACAGGTAACGTTCAAAGTGCTGTAAAAAGATGGTTGACACAATATATGTATATTATTATTTCTTCACTACATTACATTTTAAGATTCAAATTCCATGCAAAACATGTATGTGTATGTGTGTCATAATAAGCTGCAGGGCGTTGCTATCAGTGGTAAGCGAGTGTTGAGGAGATAGCAAGTATGCTAAATTTACTCTTTGTTAAGTTACTAATAATCAAGTCCCTTATTCTTTTTGCTTACTTGTTTACTTAATATTTTTACTTTTAATAGTGTTTCTCTTCCTGAAAATTAGAGTTTTGTCTAGTTTTGTTTAAATCTGGTTTAGTGCATTGTAGGTAACTTAAAATTTAAGCAGATGCTAGAAAGTACCATCCTTTGGCAATACATTTCTCGTTAGGCGTCAAATTGTTAAACAAGCTGATGTGATTAAATTCCATTGTTTAATTTCCCAATTAAAGATCTGAAATAGAGTGTAATACATATATATGCAATGAGGTACAGTATTATGTGTACATATTTATTATCAAATCAATAATATATATATAATCAAAGTCATGATTCACAACCATCGAATGATATATGTATATATATTTGTTTTTGAAATGAAAAGAGAGTGTAGGGGATATGTCTTCTAAAGTAAGCATCTCCTTTAGATTAATTGTGTTCTTAGTAAAAAAATTTTAATCTTAAAGATTATTTGATTTTTAGCAGGATTCTTTTGGTTTTGTGACTAATATCTTTATTTTGATCGAGTATCAATTAGTGATTTGAATCTAGCAAATAATTTGATGCTTACTTGGAAGTAAGATGAAACACTCTCTCTTATTTTAGTTACTGTTAATGGATGGTAGATTGGTTTATCCCCTTGATAAGTCGATTAAGCTGCTACCAATAACAGTAACTGGTTTTTCAATACTTAAAAAGTTTACTTTTGATTTCGGCATTTTTGCGATTTAGTTTTTCCTTTGCTGTGTTCAAAGCAAGGAGGATTGAAAATTCTATAATTTTTTTTTTTTTTTAATTCTGAAAAATATCTTTTCAATGATGTTTTTAAATTAAATTTCCGTTGCTTGGAGATGTAATATGGAGAGTTTTCTTTTTATAATTTATAGTGAATTATTGCTTTATTACTTTGCAGCTTTAGCTCAAGTCTTGGGCTTATTAATTTACTTTAATTACTTTCATTATATACATATATATAACATTTGATGGTTGGAAATAATGACTTTGATAATTATTTTTCTATTATTTTCAAAATTATATAAAGGAAGTTTAAAATTTTGTAAAGGAAAATTTATATAAATATTTTGTAATATGTTTATAGATACTGATATGCATAGAGAAGGACAAGGGCTTGTAGGCTTCTAGATATTTATAAAATTTTACCAAGTTTCTTCGTATTGAATTTTATTTAAAATTGCTCTGTGTGCCTTCCCCTATTTAGGTCTGTACATTTCATCGCTGCTAATTGTGTACTACTGGTTTATGCTTATAATTAATAGTTTTTATGGAAATTTGATCTACAGTTCTATTTTTTGTGTATTGTTTTTTATAGGGATTCTGTATATGGATACCCGTTCTATGTATGGATACTCCACTATTGTATAATTCTATTGGTTTTGTTTATGGGTTTTTGTCTACCGTTTCGTGCAGTGATTTTCCCAGTGGGTACCTGTATTAGTCTGTAGATTTTGTGTACTGGCTTTTACAGAGTTTTGGCCTATGGATATTTGCATAGGTTTGAGTTTTTGTCTACTGCTTTTTATCTGGAATAAACCTCCGGAATATCCATTTTTAATGGAGATTTGACCTATGAATACGCATAAAATTCTGGTATCTGGCTATGGGTTTTACAGGGATTTTGTTTATAGTACCCATATGTTCTACAGGTTTCTGTTTATGGTTTTTTATGGGGCTTTGGCCTACTGGTCCCGTACAGTCGTACGGGTTTTTACGGAGATTTGGCCTACGGGTACCCGTACAGTTGTACGGGTTTCAGTCTGCGGGTTTTTGCGGGGATTTGGCCTACGGGTACCCATAGGCCAATTCCCCGTAAAAAAATTTTATAGGTTTCTACGGGGCATTTTTAGGAGTGTATTTCCTACACATTTCAATAAAACTAGTATATAAGATTAACGCATCATACCCTGGGAAAATGAAACGTATTGCCACTTAACAGAAACATTAATCATAAGTGCAGTAAGTGTTCATAAATCATCCAGTTAAAATATGCACAGCTACATCTTGAGTAATTAAGCATCTTACTTGTTCTATAAGAGTGCAAGTCTGTATGTGGCGTTAAATTGCGATGAAATACTATCACAGTACTTCTTTCCCCTCCTAATCTTTGGCATTGGTATTTTATTTAATATCTATATATGTTTCTTTTTATTTAAATTGTAAGTAATCGGAATTTATGGCTCACATTTTCCGCCAAATGCTTTACATTTCATGCTTAAATGCAACTTTTGAAAAATCAATGTAGCAGAAATGAATTATTAAAATATTAATTAATTTGGTTACTTGGCATATTTAAAAGCGTTTCATTTGACTTGTTCAATATGAAAATATCATATATTCGTCATACTAGAATATACAGCTAAATTCTTGCAGCATAATGCTCAAAATCAAAGTAATTTTAATTATATTTCATATTAGTAAAACATCATCACGATGCAGTGGTGATGCTTTTTGATTCAAAATATAGCTTTTGATTAATTTCTATCCGTAAAAGATATTTAACAATGTAGCATAAAAAGGAGTGGGAGGGGGAATTTTGCAATCTTTTCCCATTCGAATTTCATTTGAACACGCAGATACAGGAATGAGCGTATCAAGTATTAGTAAAGCAAAAAAGGATTATTAAAAAACACTTCAAATATAAAAGTTTATTTTGTATCTGTGAAAACACTTAGGAAATTAGAGAGTATCTGTTTCCAACCAAACAAATGCCAAACATTTATTGTAGCCCAAATATATAATCTATGATGCTAAAAACATCTCGTATTAATAAAAATAATATTTAGAAATGCTTAAAACATAAATAGCTACATTAAATCATAAACAGCATTTATTGATATTTTATTACTGATATTCACAAATTAGCAATAAATGCGTCATGTTTTACATCGCTAATATCAGTATTAAAAGAAATTCACGTACCGTATAATGGACATTCCCGTTTTCCTTGTTAACTTAACAATACGATCCGAATAATCTACAAATAAACAACATTTTAAAATTGTCTTTATTCGTAGAATGTTCTTACGAAAGCCTTAAGAAGTCAATGAAATTTTTTAACCTGAAATAAATTTGTTATGAGTCAAATATAAGAATATTTAATTGCTGTTATTTTGCCGTTAACAATCTCAGCAACCTTTGTAAACAGCTTTTCTTTCTTTTTTTTTCTTTTCAGTGACAATTAAAAGAAATAAGAAATTAGTTTAAACGTAAATCCCTAGATGGCGCTACTAATGTCATTTATCATTTAACGTTTCCAAATAAATTTTAAAAAAAAGAAGAAGAAGAACTGAGTACACTTCCTTCATATTCTAGTTGTTGTTTCATTCATCAGAGCGATAAATGAATTATTGATTGTTTTATTAATTTTTTCCTCAGTAGCTGGCATGTGAAGTTTCAAGTTTCATAGATTGATATGAACGTAGATATGAATAAACAAAGCATAAGTAATACCTCGACGAGAGCCAACTGTTCGTGAGACGATTTGTCATTGGCTAAGCAGCAGCTGAAGAATGACGGGAAGGCGGGATGTGACAGTGGGGAAGCCAGCCCACTACGCCTTGTCAACACCTGACAACGCTTTCCTTTGGATAGCAGCGCCATCTAGGGAATGAAAAGAACAATATTTGTCAGAGCGAATGACTAATGGTGTAGTGAGAAAATAAATTCTACTCTCAATACAATCATGTAATGGAAAATTTCAAGTACATTACTTGATGTCATTTTGAATGTTCTTCAAGTTGATGAAATGTTTAGTCGCGTGGCAGATCTATTTATTTTAATATTTATACTTTTTAAAACTATGGCATTTTTATTCAGTTATGTAAAAATTTGGATTGGCAATCCATTAATATTCATTTAAAAATTAAAAGAAAGAGAATTAGATATAATATAACTTATAGAATGAAATCAGAGAGTATTATTTTTAAAACGAAAAAAGACCCCAAAAAAGAACAACATATATTTTAATTAAAACAGACTTACTGAAACTGTTGCTTATAATATTCTTTCATTGTTTTTGCGTGTATATTATACACGCTTTTAGTGTCTTTAGTATATGTATGCCGGCCACGCTACAGACTAAAGATATACTAGTATTAATCCTGAATAATAATTTTAACACAGCTAGATTAATTTACAAGATTATACCTTTTAGTACAACTTAAAACTTACTTTTTAGTAGTCTGCAATTTTCTTTCAATAATACTCTAAAACATATAAATTGTTTAACATTTCTCTTGCCTGAAACACTTCTTACCTTTGTTTTACATATTGTCATATATAATAATTTACTGTACATTGTGTGCCCGATGTGCATACTGAAGATTTATGAGTAGAAAAACTAGCTATAAAACACATTTTCTTAACACTTTCTAATCATATATTTGTTCATTATTTATTTACATTTCTTCATATGTAAATAAATAAGCAATGTAACTCAATTAATTAAGGCAGATTTCTAGAATATTTTCAAAAAGACAAAGGTTTGTTAACCCTCTTCTTTAGAACCTACTTCACTGTTCTAAAGACCACAATAACATCTGATTTTAAAACACAAGTCTAAATGACAATTATTTATTAGCCCAAATGGCTTCCAGAAGTGCTGTTAATTTCGTTTTGGCATTTTGCGTTGATTCACTACAAACAGCGAATCACTTTTTAAATTGCTGCCAGCAAATATTAGAATTCTGTGTTATATTTAAAGAAACTAAATAATGAAGAATCTGCATAAATATATATATGTTTCTCGCATTGTGATAAAACAACGGTACCTAGAACCATCAAATTTTGAATAACGTAATCTCCACTCGAATATGGGCATCTGGTAACCCAGTTTGGAATTTGTTTTATTATCTGTTTCATATTTTGTAAAGCATTTATGATTTATTCCTTTGGGCTAAAAATTTCACTGATGTGCATCATCAGCAAAGGAAAAGTATTTCTGAGAGTTTAAAAGGCAAAGAGAGCGCATTTTCGGAATTTTTGCGAATATTCGATGACATCACAAATTCGTAAGCTTCGACGCAGGTGAAAAAGTTTAAAAAATTAAGTTATAGTTCTATCCAGGGAAAAAAAATATATAGTAAAAGATAATGCGTGACACTCATGTAGATTTCTGTTTATACATACTCCCTTTTTAAAGGGCAACTAAGAATTAGAGGACCTAGGTGCTAAAATCCTGGTCACGAATTATTGTCCACCACCTCTTTCTTTGGTCAGTTTGGGAGCTGAAATATGTGCAACGTCCGTTATCGGTACTCGAACCCTTGACCTCTCCAATACTTCCAGTGACACCACGAAAGTATGCGGAAAGGAGAGAGAAAATATTTTATAACTTTAACACGAAAAGTTTTTCCTTTATGTCATTTATTTGCTTTGTGAATGATAAATAGGTGGTACATTTGAAGTATTCCTTCGCTTAAATGTGCCCACCAGCGGCCGAGCGGTAAAGACGCTGAACACTGGCAGTTCGGTCCGAGGTTCGAATCCCGTGAACGGGCTGGCTGAATGGGCGTTTTCGTGGTTTTCTCCATGTGTAACGTGTATACGAGCCAGTTTCCATTAGAAAGTCCTCCGCGAAGGCATGCCTTCCTTTAGGCAGATAGCCCTCGTGTACTTTGCCATAACTGAATAACCTAACCCTTGTTTAAATATTATTCTTAAACTATATCTCTCTTTTACAAATGAATACGAAACACTCGTTTTACCTGAACGACATTATATGTAGTTTGTAGATAAATAAAAAAATACAACAAACTTCGTATATACTTAGAAATTAAACTTTATAGTGGAACATTTTCCATTAAGTGATTGAAAGTGATTAATTCATTTGAAGAATTTCCATACCCACCAAATTTTTAAATTTTGGTAAATAGTTATCCAAAGCATGATGATATGCATGTCATTCACAACAAAAGTTATTCATTCTCATAATAAAAGTATTCCAGAGATAATTGCAGTTTTTAAAATTGCATTTCAGTATTTCATTATTAGCAATAACATTTTTCAGTATAAAATTACACCCAAATGGTATTCCATTATCTTATAATTGTACGAGAACTGCAATTTAATTTATGTTACTAACTGTTACCTTTTTCCAATACGAAAACTCTAAAGACTATCTTATTCAATCAAATTTCTATACATTATATATTGCTTTAGAGCCAAATCCTCATCTTAGAACTTTTCTTTTTCACAAAGTTAGGAATTAAATATGAAATAAGTATAGAGCAGAATATTTACTGTTTTATCTAAATGAGGACATAATCTTTTAATAATTTACGTTCTTTACCGAGAATTCCAACCGAGTTTTATAAAATCTGCTATAAAAGCAATTTTATTTACCTAAAAATTAGTCTTATTGGCTTCAGATGAGTGAGAAAACCTGAAGTTCATTTTATCTAGCCTTATCAGAGTACACATCAAAATCACAAATCATTTTGTAGTATGATAGCACTTAAGATACATTTAATATCGAGTGTACTAACTTTAATTAACTTTCATTTAGAAATGTTAAAAGGTAATCATATTTAAGTAGCATATTATTTGAATAGTACGAAGCGTTACTGCGAGAAAATGAAATGAAAACAAGAGAAAATGCAATAAAATATCCAATACGTATACTCATTAAGAATAGCAAAACTTTGCCTATTTTTTGATGAAATGTAAAATCTTGCGATGCGTTATATAAAACTTGGGTAATAAATCATTTCTTGCAAGCAGAATAGGATAAAAAAGATTATTCTTATGATAATTTAACAAGCCTTAGGAAGTATGACTAAGGTCAGCCTGTTCTCCGGGATTCCATCCAAGGCCGAGCTACCAGTCTTCAGCGACTCCACCTTTCGGCGCTTGCAGGCCCTGAAAGGGTTCATATCTTAACGATCGCTCAAAAGGACTTCCAAAGTTTAATATGGTTTACCGAAAAAAAGATTTTTCATGAGTAGAATTTTAGGTATATTTTTAAATGACAATCTTTATATTAAGTGCTTTTCTGACCTCCTCTTGTGTAATATTTTGTTCCACAAAAATACTAGCATCATTTTTCAACAAAGTTCTTTACACTGTGCAATCCTAAGCTTCAAAAAAATTAATGGTTTGGCAAAAATCAAGAGCAGAGAAGACTCCTGGTTCCAGAAGTGCCAATGGTTCATGCAATTTTAATAATCTAAGTAAATATTAACATTTCTTACCATCAGTTGTCAGAGAAATCACCGGGGGAACTTTTTTGGTTTTGCTATCACCTAGAGCTTTCTGCCGTTGTTTGGCTTTAGCGATGTTATTAACTCAGACAGCCAAACAGCCATGCTCTCCGTATGAAATCCGGACAACCGTTCTCACCTAGCCCATGAAATTAATCAAATCTCGGAAGATTTCAATGCTGAAATAACCATAGCTTGGATGAAAGGGCACAGCGGCAAGGTTGGTAACGAAACTGCCAATAATCTTGCAAAAGAAGAAGCTGTTTCACAAAAAGGCGAGTTCTTCCACACCAAGCTACTGAAATTGCAACTACGACAAATCCTACACAAACGTTTAAGCCACGAGTGGAAAGAAGATTGGAATAATGCAACAACTAGTCGGCGCACCCACCATCAGGAAAGAAACCAAAATCTCCAAGTTCTTTCTAACATATTACGTCACTGGTCACGGCCGATATCCAGATTATTTTCTTAAAAGGAACCTATCTAATAGCGAGAATTGCGTCTTTGGAGTCAAAGGCAATGCAAACAATTACCTACTCTTCAGCTCTCTTACAAGTGACCTCCACGTCTGGAAACCCACCAATCTTGACCTTAACTTAAAAAATTCTGATGTGTATACCACATGACTTCCTTATACGGAATATTAAATTACACGCATTTTTTCTTGCCCTTTCATTTAAACTTATTTCTTCGAATTTCTATGCATCATTCAATTAATTCAGGTCTCACTTCGCGACAAGGTAAAAATACACAAAAACTCAAAATATGTGTATTGAAAATTGAAAGCTATATTATTACAGCGAAAAACATAAAACACAAAATACAGTTAAAACAATTAAAAATTTTTTTTTAAGATTAAAATTACAGTTTCTACGCAAAAACAATCTGCCTTCTTGCCAGCGGGCAGGAAGGCAGATTTTTCGGTACACAAAACTGAAAGTTTACTTTTGGTCTTAACATGCAGGTTAACTAAACATGCAGGTTCACTGTAACATGCAGGTTAACTAAACGCATAAAAATTTTAACCGGAAGATAAGAAAAACGTAATTCAATCAATTTTAAAACAAAGAATGCTCAGTGTACAAACACGTAAGAATAAAGAAACTGATATCACTGTGTAAGGTTTTAGTTTAAACTAACAAAGTTTTATGTTAATTTTTTCTTATTTCAACTTCCCGTTAGAATGAGCGCGCATTTCAGCTTTATACTAATTTGAAGTGGAGCCAAGTTTGTATTTAAAGGTTAGCGAGGAACTTCTCGGTGTGAGAGAGCTTTTAGTCTCAGATCACTGCGGCTCTGTTCGACGTCCACCTGACTAGCTAGTATTTAAATTCTAAGCCTTAGCGCTGTTACTCTATTACTTATTGACATAATCTAAGTGCGTTAGTATTAGCTAAATCTTGCTACGCATCATTGATCGTTTAGCATAGAGGCCAACCTCGCGTTCATAGCTCTGTGAGCAACGACTACTTAATTTCTACTCAACGCTATCTTAAATTACAGGGGTTGGACAAAAATATGGAAACACCTTGTGAAATGCATGTTTGAAAAGAAAGATTGATTTTAATGAAATATGAAGGTGGCGCTGGCGTTTTTGACTACTGACGCCACCTATACAACTTCGTAAATGTGCTAAACAGTTCAGTTGTTGTCGGAGTACTGTTATGTGAGGTTGTCATTGCATTATGTCAGAGTTAACAGACTTCGAACGTGGGCAAATTGTTGGAGCACTAATGGTAGGTGCTTCCGTAAGCAAGGTAGCCGAGGTATTTAGTGTCTCAAGAGGTACTGTATCGAAGATTTATTCCGCATATTTGAAAAGCGGAAAAACATCATCTGCTAAATCACAGCGCGGACGAAAGTGTGTCCTGAGTGATCGTGACAGACGATCATTAAGGGCAACTGTGACGAAAAATAAGAAGACCACAGCTGCAAAAGTTACTGCTGAAATGAATGTTGTGTTACCGAACCTTGTGAGCACCAAAACAATTAGAAGGGAGCTTCATAAACAGGGAATTGCTGGCCGTGCTGCAATTGAGAAGCCACTCGTCAGTGATGCTAATGCCTTAACAGGAAAAGGTGGTGTTTAAGTCATAAAGCCTGGACTATAGAGCAGTGGAAGCGAGTAATATGGTCTGACGAGTCTTCTTTCACATTGTTTCCCACTTCTGGCCGAGTTTACGTCTGGAGAACGCCATCTCAAGCCTTATAATACAGACTGCTTGTTGCCAAGAGTGAAACATGGCGGGGGTTCTGTTATGGTTTGGGCAGCCATATCGTGGTTTTCTGCTAGCCCCATGATAACTGAGTCAGGGCACATGACTGCCAAGACTTATGTGAACATTTTGGCCGATCAAGTTCATCCCATGTACAAACTTTGTTCCCCGATGGTGATGGTGTCTTCCAAGACGACAAAGCCCCTATTCACACAGCTCACATTGTCCAGGACTGGTTTTCTGAGCACGAGGATGAGTTGTCCCATCTCCCCTGGCCACCACAGTCACCAGACCTGAATATTATCGAACCTTTGGTCTACATTGGAACGGAAAGTACGTTCTCGTTATCCACCGCCAACATCGTTATCTGAACTTGCCACCGCTTTGCAGGAAGAATGGTATAATATTCCCTTGGCAAACATACAGGAACTGTATTTATCCATTCCGAGAAGACTGCAAGTTGTTTTGGATGCCAACTGGTTTCCTACACAATATTAAGCAAAGAAACATGTTTTTTAAAGAAGTTTCCATATTTTTGTCCAACCAGTGTATTTGATTGTTTAGTTTAGACCTCAATGCGGTCATTATTCTCTGTTATCCCTCCCGAGTTGGGAAGTGGCTATAAATAATAGTGGTTTAATAAAAGAGGATTTTAAATCCTTCTTACGTGCAGTTATTCTACCACTTAACCACAGTATTCTACCACAGAACATAGCTGCATTCAGCTCCCTGTTAGATCAGGACTTTAACTACTTCACGAATATGTTCGCCAAAAGTATGCATAGAACGCTCAGTCCTGACAACTGAGCCGACTAACAGCGTGGATATATACATATATTTATATACTTTTGGTGCGGCCGATTGCTACCAAAGTAGGAGGGGCACATCTACATGTTATAGCAGTCCTATATGCAAAATGTCAACGTTCTGAGGCTGTTCGCTTTTGAGTTATGCGAGATACATACACACATACAGACGCCATGAAAAATTATCTTCAGAATCCATTTGAAATCAGTTTTATAATTTTTTGGGAGAAAAATGTCCTTTATTCTGTTCTTACGCACAGATGTCACTCAAAAACATCGTTAAATTGCATTCGATAGCGGTCAAAATGGGTATTTTAGTTGAAATATGATACTCGAAATCATTCGCGATTACAATACTTCCTTTTGACTTCGTACAAGGAAGTAAAAATGGTGATATCTTAACGCTATGTATATCCAAAAATCATGAAAATACACCAAAATCTCAGTACTCTTGAACTGGACTTACGCCAAGTCACATTTTAGGGCTGAAAACGAAAAAGCGGGAAGAGTAATAACCAGACTACACCCCAAAACTGATTCCGAGCAATATCATCAATTCCTATAATGCTCCAAAACACCAGACGTACTGAGCTGAGCCCATGAACTTTATTTATTTATTTATGAACTCTGGATTTTGGACTGAAAGAGCTGAATAAGACAATTTGCAATGTACATGTCTCACATAACAAATGTCTTCACATAACAAGAATCAGGCATCCGATATATTATCAAGTCCCATATGTTTATCTACTTCCATAAAAATTATATTTCAACAATCTCCACAATATCAAATCAGCTGTATTTATGTAATTCAATATTGTAATGAGTATACTCAATACTTTGTGCTATGTTATCTAACTTTGTCAAATTTTATGTTATTATCCTCTACGTTTAAATGTAGCATTCCGATTCAGTGTTCCTTAGGAGAAAAAGCATACAGTCAATTCCAGTTTTTCATGCTCTAACTCAGTGTTTCTCAACCGTTTAGTATTCACGGTCCAATTTTCAATCATAATTTTCATCGCGACCCCCCCTCCACATACAATAAAATGTATACAATAATAATGTATTTTGAGTATTTTGGCGCTAAACCTTACAACCTTAATTTCAAACATTACAAATTACCAAGAATACGGAAATTTATTGACATTTTGCAACACCGATCCTCAGCATTGAAAAAACAAGAATCCTATGCCTTTTTATTGCTCTTGCGTCCCGCCATGTCGGGCGTTCTCACGGTTTCGCGAGAAGTTTCGATTTGTCTGGAATTTGTCTGGTCAGCTTAAAAGTTAAGTTAGGAGCGTGCACAGATGTGGACAAATGTTTTCTCGTAGGGAGAAGGAGAAAGTTCTATGACGCCAATTTCAATTCCAGACAATTTCATTCGAGTCGATCCTTCTATCGCTATTGAATCTATTCTGAATGTGTATGTTATATATATTTTCGTGTAATTGCAATTCACCGTATTAAATATTCACGGTAGCAGACTTATGCAGAATCATGGATAAATTTTTAAGCGGGCGTAAGCGAGCATTAGACGACAAACAAGCATCAACAAGTACACAGACGAACGTGGTTCCGAAAATAAAATCAAGAAAATATTCTCAAGAATACTTAAATTTTGGGTTCACTAGTACTGAAGTAAATGAAGAAGAAAGGCCCCTGTGTATCATTTGCTCAAAAATGTTGGCGGCAGACAGCATGAAACCTAATAAACTTAAACGACATTTGGAAACGCTTCATAGTGAGTACGTAAACAAACCCAGAGAATTCTTCGAATTAAAATTAAAATCACACGAAAAACAAAAATCATTGTTTAAAAAAACTATGAAAAAGCTTTAATTGCCTCTTACAAAGTTTCATATAAAATAGCCGGATGTAAAAGGCCTGACACCATTGGTGAAGAGCTTATTTTGCCAGCCGCAATTGAGATTGTAGAAATTATGTTTGGAGATAATTTTGCAAAACAATTGCAGTCTATACCTCTTTCAAATGATACTGCTGCCCGTCGAATTGCTGATATAGCTGAAGATCTAGAGTGTCAGCTTTTGTCGAAGTTGCGTGACAAATTGTTTTCAATACAACTCGATGAGGCAACAGATAGTAATAAAGATGCTTATTTGATTGCCTATGTTAGATTTTTGTGATGATTTGTCAGCAGTAGAAGAATAACTTTTCTGCAAACCAATAGAACTCAAAGCAACAGCACTCGCATTATTTGCTATCTTAAATGATTTTATGAACGAGGCAAACATAGAATGGAAAAATTGCGTCGGAATATGCACCGATGGTGCTCGTTCTATGTCCGGAAGATTCCAAAGTATTCAAGCACTTGTGAAACAAAAGTCGCCACAGTGCGTCTGGACACATTGCATGATCCACAGAGAAGCTTTGGCTTCCAAAGAAATGAGTCCTGGTTTGAATATTGTGTTAACTACGGTTGTAACCGTAGTAAATTATATAAAAATGAGACCCCTGAAATCAAGAATCTTTTCCGCACTTTGTAAAGACATAGGTGCAGTCCATTCAGCGTTACTATTTTATTGCGAGGCAAGATGCTTATCAGGAGGGAAATTTCTGCAACGTGTTTATGAATTAAGAGAAGAAATCACAAAAGAGAAAAACAGACCGGAAGCTGAGAATTTTCGCGATAGTTTATTTGTGATGAAATTGAGCTACATGGTCGACATATTCGAGAAATTAAATAACTATCTTCAACTGCAAGGAGCAAATACACATATATTGGATACGAGTTAATGCTTTTTGTAGGAAATTGGAATTGTAGAGCAGAAATTTAAAGCAAGAAAACTTAACAATGTTTGCAAATTTGAATGATTGTATTAAAACTTACAAGGTTGAAGAACAACATGTAAAAGTTGTTTTTGTAACCATTGAAAATCATTTAGCAATGTTAGCAAAATATTTTAAAAAGTACTTTCTTGCTGACGACAAACTGATATCAAGTTACAAGTGAGTGAGGGATCCATTTCAAAATATTCCCGAAGGACTCTCAATTGAAGAGGAAGAAACCTTCATAGACTTCGCGGCAAGCGGCGAAACCAAAAGACAATTTAGTAATAAATCACTCTTTGAATTTTGGGCAGGAGTGGATGATGAGTTTTCTGCACTAAAAACAAGGGCATTTCGCATTCTACTACCATTTTCAACATCTTACCTTTGTGAAACTGGATTTTCTACGGTGGCTTCTTTGAAAACAAAATATAGATCTCAGCTAAATATAGAAAAAGAACTGAGAGTGTCTATTTCTAATATTAAACCCTCCTTCGAAAAACTTTGCTCTGAAAGACAGGCCCAAGGAAGTCACTAATAATTATTAAATTCGTTTTTAATTTAATAAGTTAATTATTAAATATGTCGAAATGTATTTTGTTTTGTATGTGTGTGCGTGTTCTTTTCTTTCAGTCATTTAATCAATTTTTTTAAATAGCATTTTCTCTTGGATATGCTCACAGGTTGAGAATCACTGCTCTAACTGGTTAGTATATTGGGGCAATACCTGTTCGATTCTGTAGGACTTCTACTTGTTTACATGTTTGGTTATGTTACAGTAGTTTATCTCACATTTTAGCAAGATTTGCATTTGTTTTAAGCCGTACCCTACCATCTGTTACTTTTCTTCTAAAATCTGTTCCCTTTATCTTTTATTAAATTCTGCTAATTTATGTTCCAATTAAAAGTACTTTGTTTATTCCTGTAAAAACTCTGCTATTACGCAATGAGATTTTTTTTAAACAAAGAATTTGCTTCTCGAGAAAAATTTTGCTTGATTATTTTATGTATAATTATACTATGATCGTTGTTTTCATTTAAAATTGGTTTCCTGTGAAATCTACGTCGGTTTGCCTCCTAATTAAAACTGCATGCTCTGTTTACATGCGCTTAGCTGTTTTTCAGTTGTTTACATGCATTTAACTTCGCTTACAATTACGATGAGGTTTTGCTTCAGTAGAAGCTCCACTGTATTATTTTGAGCTTGCTTGGAATTCCCGAGTTCTTTCTTAAAAAGCAAAACCGAAACACGGACGCTGCATCGTAAAGCATAAAAACAGTGCAAATAGATTTTTTCTGCTCTAGAATTTCCCATATCTTATAAAGAAAGCCAGAAACTCTGTAGAACATAACGCAACGAGGCGTACGCTACCATTATCTTGCATTTCCTTGCACTTTCCCTCATTAAAGCTCCTTTTTTATGCGTCCGGAGATGATATATTGTCCGCTGTCACATTTAATCAATTCCGCTACACATACTCATTACGATGCAACCCCATCACAGCAAGAGATTAAGCCGCGTTCAACAGATTTAAATCGCCCTGTTCAATGTCAGAAAGTTTTTCTTATGTATCGTTCTGTATGTCCCGCCTACAAATTTAGTCGTCGTTAACAAGTTAAAGAACACCACATGTTTATTTAAGTATTCATTCAATTTTAAGCTATTAGTCTGTCATCAGACGTTCTCAGGGCTTCGAGTGCAATGTAGGTTAGTTTTAAACAGATGAAAGTTTATAAAATTTAAATGAGAATATATAAGGGTTTATATTTGGGACGTCTTTACATTAACCTGAATTATCTTGTCTTTCATATTTTTTTTCTGAAAACATGAAAGTTTGTAAATTAAAAAAATTTAGGGAATTACGCATACATATATTTCTCCGCTGACTGTACATATGAGTTAAAGGCTGAGTTATTTGCTTTATTGCAGGTACTGAGAAAATAAACTAGTTATTGAATAAGTATGAACAAGCGCCTTAAACGTGCAAAATGTTGCAGAAAATAATTTGTTATCCCGACCCGCACCTTTTTTAAAAAAAATTATGGAAAAATATTGCATTTTTATTTGCGTATTAATTTTTCAATTACATAAATGCTAATTTTTTCCTTAGTTAATATTTAAGCTAAAAATCGCTGATAGAACGAAGCGTCGAAATAATTTAAAACTTATAAATAAAATGACGTATTAAATTTACAACTACTGCAGAGACAAATAAAAAAAAAACATTTTTAATGCACACAGCATTACTACTAAAAGCAGATTCCAGGTTTTCAGCTATGAATTATCTATTCGTGCATATTTATTATATTTCTAAGCCAAAGTAGGAATTAGCCCAGATGGGCTATTAATTTCGTTCGGGCAATTTACGTTGCTTCATTATAAACGGCGTTTCACTTTTCATATTATTGCCACCAAATATTAAAGTCCTGTATTTATTTAAAGAAATTAAATAATGAAGAATCTGCATGAATGTACGTATGTTTCTCGCATTGTAAAAAAAAAAAAATCTAGAGACATCAAATTTTGAATAACATAGTCCTCTACTCGAATATGGGCATCAGGAAGCCCAAATTTGGAATTCGGAATATGTTTTATTATCTATTTCACATTTTGTAAATATTTAACGAATTTTTGATTTACAAACTCAATAATTTCACAGCGAGCAATGGCAACACCGTACGCGGAAAATAATAATAATAAAAAAATAAAAATCTGAAAGCTTTCAGGTTTTACATTACGCACAAAGAGGCATTTTTTTAACTTTTTGTATGTTACCTTTATTTATTAAATATCAGGTTTTTGGCGCTTAAAGCATAAAATTCAGTTAAATTGCAATGTCGCAAAATAATTTTAAAATGAGCATGTGTTTAGAATTTCCGACACACAGTCGCGCGTGGTGAAGATAATTTTTTTTTCATACAGTGTTGCCATTGCTCGCTTTGAAATCGTTGAATTTGTAAATCAAAAATTAGTTAAAGTTTTACAAAATATGAAACCGATAATAAAACAAATTCCAAATTTGGGCTTCCAGATGCCCATATTCAGGTGAAAAAGTAATTAGATGTCTCTAGGAACCGTTGTTTTATCACAGCGAGATAAATATACATACATTTAGGCAGATTCTTCAGTATTTAATTTCTTTAAATACAATACAGGGCTCTAATATTTGGTGGCAATAATTTGAAAAGTGAACCAACATGTATAGTGAACCAACGCAAAATGCCCAAACGAAATGAATACCCCTTCTTAGCTAATGCCCTTTGGGCTGATAAGGGTTTATATTCGGGGCATCTTTACATTAATCTGAATTTTCCTGTCTTTCATAATTTTTCGGAAAACATGAGAGTTTTGTAAATTAAAAAATTAGAGAATTGCACATACACCTATTTCTCTGCTGGCTGTACAGAAGAGTTAAATGCTTGAATTATTCGTCTTATTGCAGGCACTGAAAAAATAAACTATTTATTGAATATGGAAAAACAAGCGCTTTAAACTTGCAAAATGTTGCAGAAGAATTATTTGTTGTCATAACTTGCAACTTTTTACAAAACAATTGTGGAAAAATATTGCATTTTTACTTGCGTACCCTTTTTTTCAATTACATAAATGCTAACTTTTTTCCTTATTTAACATTTAGGCTTAAAATCGCTGATAGAACGAAGTGTAGAAATAAGTTAAAACAGCATATTAAATTTACACCTATTGCAAAGCCAAATAAAATAACATTTTTAATGCCCACAGCATTATTACTAAAAGAAGGTTCTATGTTTTAAGCTATGGATTACCTAGGCGTTGTGACAAACTGTAACAGCAAATGAATCATTAGGAAAACAACCAGCTGGTTATTATTAGAGACTTCCTGTTTCGGACTAACCTAAAGAAACTCATTTTTAGAGCCAGGGTGTAAGCGATCGGCCAGGGAGAATGTCCTGAAGGCTAATGGGTCTTTATCCCCTAATGCTTTTATGATGCCGACTTGTTCACGGCTGTTCGCTGTTCTTTTGTGAGAAGAGACGAAGCAGTGGAGTTGAATGGACATGTAGTCAGAGAAGTCTGTGGGAAACTCGCTCTTTCCCTTCTGTAAGATATAGCAATGTAACAATTTACGCTATTCATCCATTATTTAATCACGAATGAATTTGTTGTTGAGTTTTAAATAAATTTAAAAAGACAATCCTGTCTTGCTATTTTTCCATAAAAGCTCGGAAACGTTACAGCGTGCATACTTTTATTTTTAGTCTAAAGGAGAGATCTGCGCAGAAGGGGTAATTTCTTTTTGGCACTTTGCTTTGGCTCACTATAAACGGCGTTTCACGTTTCAGATTATTGCCATTAATTATCAAAGCCCTGCAGTATATTTAAAGAAATTAAATAATGAAGGATCTGCATGAATGTACGTATGTTTCTCGCAATGTGAAAAAACAATGACACCTAGAGACATCAAATTTTGAATAACGTGCGTACGAATATCGCATCTGGAAGTCGAAATTTGGGATTTCGGATTTGAAATTTGTTTTATTATCTGTTTTATATTTTATAAAACTTTAGCGAATTTTTGCTAATAAACTTAACGATTTCAAAGCGAGCAACGGCAACACTACGAAATAATAATAATAAAAAAAATTTTATCTCTAATGCGCGAGACTGTGTATCGAAACTCCAAAGATATGCTCTTTTTAAATTATTTTGAGATATTACTGTTGAATTCAATTTTGTGGTTTAAGTGGAAAGAGCATGATGTTTAATAAATAAAGGTTGTCAGTAGGTTCGGTGCATATTCTTGGCAAACATCTTCGTGAACAGCTTAAAGTCCTGATCTTGAACATGGAGCTGAATGCAGCTATGTTCTGTGGTAGATACTGTGATTCAGTGGTAGAATAACTGCACTTGAAAGGGATTTAAAATCCTCTTTTATTAAATCACTATTATTTACAACCACATCCCATCTCGGGAGGGATACAGAAAGTAGAGCCCACACTTGGGTCTAAAATGAACAATCAGATAAATTTAAACTAAAGTTAAATAGAAATTAAATTAATCGTTGCTCACAGAGCTATAACGCGAGGTTGACCTCTAAACTAATGGTGCGTAGCAAGATTTACCAATACTGACGCACTTGGAATTATTTCAATAAGCAATCACGTAAAAGCACTATGGCTTAGAATTTAACTGCTAGCTAGTCAGGAGAACGTCGAATAGAATGATCGTGGTCTGAGACTAAAAGCTCTCTCACACTGAGAGGTTTCTACCTCTGGTTTAAATATAACTTGGCTCCACTTCAAATTAGCATAAAGCTGAAAACGCGCGCTTCTTCTAATGGGAAGTTGAAAATGAGAAGGGATAGAAAGATTTAAATTAAAATAAAACTTTGTTAGTTTAACTGAAACCTTACAAGCTAACACAAAAAATCATTAAAAAACGCAACTTTGGGCTTAACATAAAATCTGAACGCTTTCAGATTTTTCCTACTTATTACAACTGATTTGAATTTTTACTTATTATTTTTTAATTACTATTTATAGCGTATACTCTCGAAAGGTAAGCACTATGCTTTTTAGCATGCTGTAAGCTTTGTTAATCTCAAATATTTTTGACTGGTCCCTGCAAAATTTTGTCTTCTCTCGTAACCTTACTGCAGTCTATTATCTTAAAATAAACTAGGCACTTCAAGGTCTGCTCGACCCTAACTTATTTGCCATGGTAACATGTGTCTTCATCACTGGACGGCACTTATTTTCTCTACGTCGCATAAATCTCTACGTCGTAAATCAAGAAAGTCTTCATTCTTGCGCTCTTCACTAAGCGAAATATGCTAAACGGAAATGAAATGACAGAAAAGGACAATTAGGGGAGTTGACAAGCCGCCGCAACTGTCATTATGCAGCAAGTCGAGAAGGCAAAATTACCCTGTAGTAGTGTAGTAGAATAGGTACTATTCTAAAGCATCAGACTGTAGCTGAGCTTGTTATGGCGCCATCA
The DNA here is from genome assembly GCA_000611955.2 of Stegodyphus mimosarum. Taxonomy (NCBI): domain Eukaryota; kingdom Metazoa; phylum Arthropoda; class Arachnida; order Araneae; family Eresidae; genus Stegodyphus; species Stegodyphus mimosarum. The sequence continues at coordinate 98,972 of KK119213.1, read as the reverse complement.
GACTGTAGCTGAGCTTGTTCTACAGACATCTTAAACAGGTAAATAAAATTAGATGGCAAGCATTAAAATAGCTGTAACTAGGTCAACGATTTTTCGAATTATTGAAGTTTTAATCTTATGGTTATTTTTTTATACACAGAACATGAATTTCGAAATTTATGTTGACATGTATAATTATGGTATATTATAAAATGACATAACGTTAAAATAAACATGTCATTTATTTGCATACATATTTCTTAATTTATAGGAATTTGTCATTTTGTTGGCTTTTATTTCTTTTGTACCGCGATGAACCCATTTTTTTTTCCTATTGAAGAAAGAAAATTATGGAAAAAATGACTTCTTTTTAATTAAATTTTATAGATATTAAAATTTCTGCTTAAAACAAGCATAATTAGGAAAATAATTTTTATTTTTAAGCATAATCTGGTATTTTTTTCCTTCAAACTCATATTTTTTTCATCCTTATGAGTCTTTTATGAAAAATATAAAATTTCTAAAATACAATTCAATTATTTTTATTAGCCCAAAGAAGCGTTAACTTAGCAGGGCAATTAATTTCGTTTTGGCATTTTGCGTCGATTCATTGTAAATGTCCGTATCGCTTTTCAAACAGTTGCCACCAAATATTATCGCCCTGTGTTATATTTAAGGAAATTAAATAATGAAGAATCTGCATAAATGTATGTATGTTTCTCGCATTGCGATAAAACAACGCTACATAGAGCCATTAAATGAATAACTAATCCTCCTCCGAATATGGGCATCTGGAAGCTCAAATTTGGAATTTGTAATTTGTTTTATTATCTATTTCATATTTTGCAAAGCATTTATGAATTTTTGATTGAGAAACTCAACAATTTCAATAGCAATAGCAACACTATATTGGAAAAAAAAATTATAAAGGTAACACCGAAATAAAAGGTAACACAGAAAACGTTAAAAAAACGCTTGTTTGAGCGTAATGTAAAATCTGAAAGTTTTCAGATTTTTTTTTTTTTTCGAAATTTTTTCATAAATTCTTTCCAATTGGACGTAAAATTTTTGCATTGCAATAAAAGGTTACTTAGGCGCATATGAGTTTGAAAATCTCGGGTCTAAAGTGAAAAAAGTCTACAGAATCTAAACTTACGTTTATCAAATGGCTACAGAATTTTATGTGGATAAATGCCTAATTATTTAATAATTTGCTGAAAGTAAAAAAAGAAATGTATTATCTTAGCACTGAATTGAACTGAAAGATAGATAAAAATCTCCGTTTTTCTGTTGCATAAAAAATCGTGTAATCCTTTAATAAATGTGGCATTTGAGATGTAAACATAACATGAACATTTTCAGTCTTAGATAAATTTGGTATTAAATTGCAGCAAAAAAATATAATTTTTTAAAAAACTTAACAATGTGATCAAAATATTAAAAACTGAATTGTTTTAAAAAACTGAATTGTTCAATAACAATTTATGGTTTATTTTAAAGACATATTTTCGCTTAAGATCTACAAAAACATTCACAGTTTCAGTAATATTCATTATGGAAAAATTTTATGTATATAAACAAGTATAACTTATGTATTTATGACATGTGAAAGATTGTTTATCGTTTCAGAAACAATAAATGCTAATTTATTTTGAAAACAAAAAATGCTAATTTTTTCTTCCGAAATTAAACAAAAAAATTCATTTGCCTCTCTCTTTTCCTCTTTTTTTTTTTTTTTTTTGCCTAAACC
>KK119213.1:66708-97055 GCA_000611955.2 Stegodyphus mimosarum | reverse complement strand
TTTAGCCTAAAGGGGCTGTAGTCCAGAAGGGTTATCACTATAAACGGGAAGAAATAATTTATTATATATTTAAAGACTTTAAATAATGGAAGAACCTGCATGAATGTATGCATGTTTTTCGCATTGAGAAAAAACGACGGTACCTAGAAACGTCGAATTTTGAATTACATAATCCTCCAACCGAACACGGTAACCTGGAAACCCAAATTTTGAATTTGTTTTATTATCTGTTTCATATTTTGTGAAACGTTAACGAATTTTCGATCAATAAACTCAAAGATTTGAAAGCGAGCAATGGCAACGCTATACAGAAAAAGATAAATAAATAAATAAATACAAATTTATCTCCAGCGCGCTAGACTTCTATCTGAAATTCTAAAGAAATGCTGTTTTTAAATATTTTAGACCAAAGGGCATTAGCCCAAATGCTCTCGAAATGTGTATGTGTGTGTAAAGAAAAAAAAAAAAAAAACGCCGCTTTGGGCATAATATAAAATCTAAAAGTTTTCAGATTTTTTTACTAATTTTTGTGTGTACTTTGAATGTAGAATATGTATTCAGTTCACGTGTCCAGAAAAACTGAAGCCAGTGTTATCCATTTTCAACTTACCTTTTGGCCATCATTTTGGATTATAGATATTAATTCAAATGATTAACAGTCGATGAGGTAAAGAAACTCTATGTCGAGTTCTGAAAAAAAAACTTTTTCCAAGTTCTTAGTCCATTGACATACCTAGAATAAAATGCAAATATGAAAATATGAAATAAGAGTAATTAATAAATAAAACAGTGTAGATAAAGTATAGTTACTGTAACTAACTAAAAAAAGTGTAACTCAAACGTTAAAGATAATACAAAGATCCTAAAAAACTAAACAAAGGTTTTTATACTTTTTTTATGACATTTTCATCCGGGAGCTCCTATTCTGTAAAATGCAAAAAACATAGCCTGTTTCTGAGCTAACCAGTGAATAATTTAGTAAGACCGAAATAAATTAAGTAAAATAAATTAATAAATTAAGATAAAATATTTTATGGTAAATTACTCATTAGTTGCTCAACCTCCACGGGCCAAGTGTAAAAAAATAGCGCTTGGCTGAAATCCATATGTAAACATCGATAAATGTAATTTCAAATATAAAATAAAATTATCAAAAGGAAACAATAGTTATAATATTAACGTAAAAATATACTAAGCAAAGATCATTAGAAAGCAGGAATAGTCTCTGCACGTGCCACGAGTCCTAGAGACATGTAAATGTAGCATAAAACTTGGTAAAAGGTACATTTTAATGGCCATAATACATACGAGGATTATAAAACTCCTGAATAGGAAACATTTGAAAGTTAGAGTAAAAATCGTATTGCTTTGAAAGGCGTAATTTTGTTCTGCAAACATATAATACTGAAGTGCTTGAAATATTCAAATATAACTTTGAATTAACCGTGGATTAAGATTATCTTCTGTCTTTGCATATAATAAATTATATCTCTGCAAATCTCGATAATCTTAAAGGAATTTGAAATGATAATATCTATGTTCAGTTACCTTTTTTAAAACGCCATCCTTTTTGCTACCGCATTTTAATTACTTATTTCTTAAAAATATAAATTTTTCTCAATGCTTTCACTCAAAACCATCCTTTATTTAAATACACCTTCAAGATCTCCCAAGCTCATCTTCATTCTCATTCCTGGTCAAGATTTTTTTTATAGATCATCCTCCTATTTGAAAGACACCTAATAATCATTATAAACAATAATGTTAATAAATTCAAGGGATGTGTAATCATTCACAAAAATTTATAAAGTTCAAGAATTTACAAAAATTTTCTAATTTCATCTCCAGTCTTTAACATATTAATCAAGTCTCAACTCAAGATTATTAGTCTAGAGTTGTACAAGACTAGTCAAGAATTACTCTCTATCAAGAATTTCCAAGAACCTTTCATCCAAGTCATCCTAATTAATTCAAAAATTATTTTTCATTAACTTTTGTTCAAGAACTACTCTTCATTCAAAAACTTCTTATCAAAATCTGAACTCTTACTCTATAAATGTATATTACTCTAAAATCATTACAAAAACTTATATTTCAGCACCCCACTATTCTCATACATTTATAGATAATTTTCATAATTTGTAATGAGCTTAAGTATTTAGTTATGTATTCATGTTTCATTTACTTACATAATTATTTAGGTGTTATGTATATATATATATATATATATATTTGATTTTTATTACGTAATTCTCAAAATTCTAATACTATATTGATTCTATATACAACAACATTCATTATCGTATTTAGGCATTTATCTAATTCAAAATTTTTAATTTTTATTTGTTGTATCTATTTATGCATTTACATATTTATTTCTTCATATTCAATTTTTATTATTATGTAATTATCAAAATTCTAAAACTTCATTGAATTTTATGTATAACGTTTATATTTGTATTTAGGAATTTAGCAAATGTAAAATAAAAAAAAAAAGAAAAGAAAAAAAAATCTGAAAGGATTCAGATTTTAGATTACGTCCAAAAGGGATTTTACTTAATGATATGATAATTTGCCGAACGAAACAAACATTAAACTAAACCTGATACAATTCCAATAATCAACCCAGTACAATTCCACTAACCAACATAATACAATTCCCATAACCAACATAATACAATTCCAAAAATTCCAGTAGCCAACCCAATACAATTCCATTAACTGACAAAGAAACATAAGCACTAAATTGAAAAGTGATTAAACGCCTTTTTGTTTCCGACGCAAAATGCCAAAACGAAAGTAATAGTCCTTCGGGACTATATTGGACTAAAAAAAATGTATGTAACACATATTACTACTGTAACATTGGCACTATTATTGTATTTATCTATATGTAAATTCTGTATATTAATTTGTTTAATAAACGCCGCTAATCGTCGAGCCACTCCTGAGGTTAGGCGTAGCAGTTGGTAGATGATTCCGTCAGTTGAGCATAAAAGGCTGAATGTCTTAAAGGCGGTGCAGCTGCTTATCTGATGGTCTAATCTAATCTAATCTGTCTTTGCAATCTAATCCACATTTCTTCATTAAAGTAATCACTTAATGGGAAGAAACACGATTGTTTTTTATTCCTGCTAAGAATTTAATTGAAAACCATTCACTACATAAAAAACAGTGAAATAACAGGCATCTTTGTTGTGAGAATTGGTGTTTGACAGCTGAAATTTCTGCTCTTCATCAATAATTTAGTAAGATTTGAGGGTGTAGATATCCCGGAGATTACTTTTCAAGGCTCCGTATTTAATCCTTCCTGTAATAAAACAGCTGATGTTAAACCTATTTTCGTACCTTTCCATTCAAAATTTTTAACTCATAAATGATGAGTGAAGTATTTCAACTCAAAATTCTGAGTATTCTTTTTGATATGTATTAGCAATACTCTGTCTTTTAGAAGAAATGTTAAGAACGTCGATAATTCCCTGTAAGTTTGAAATTACAGCAATTTTATTCGAAAAATTCCAGATTATTATTATAAGAGAATATTTCCTCCTTCTTACTGTATAATTAAGTCAGTTCCAGATCAGTTCGATTTAGCAAATTAATGCGCGATATTATAATATGAAGCACACGCATATTTAATGAGAAATAATTTCCTGTAAAAGAGAGAAGCTTTTTTTATTTTCTTTAAATCTGAAAAACAACAACATGAATAATAACAAAACATTTTTGACCAACTAGGTGAAATATGACATTGGAAACATATTTTATTAACTGAAATAATGCTGCCAAATGTTCATAAATTCAGTTATTTGGATGTATGGTACAATGAAAGCACTTCTAACGGAGCCAGTAAATAAAAATTATAATTAAGCGCTTTGAGAGACTGTTTTTTTTTTAAAGTGACGGAATCAATAACGGAATGGGTTCAATAGCTAAAAACTTTTGCTGACATTAATTCCAAGCTAATTAACATTAGTTTTACTTCACGAGTCATTCTTTTCGAAATCTCGTTATTGCTTTTAAATCGCTCGGTTTTTTTAGCATAGCAAAGGTTTTAAATCTGAAAGAAAAATGTAAAGTCTTTTATTTTCCTTAATAATAAATACAGTAGAAGTCCAGAAATCCGCAATGCTTGGGACCAGAGGTTGTGTGGATTTTAGGATTTTGCAGATTTCAGGACAGAAAAGCCAAATCATAATATTCAGACTAAAAGTGCAAAATAAATAAGGCATATTAGATACATTGACTTAAATTATTATGTACAATAATATACATTATTGCATTATTTTATTATACGCATTAAATTATTATATATATATATATATATTATTCATTTATATTAGTGATTACGGGAATATTTTAAAATTTATTAAGGACATATACAATACAGACGTGTAAAAATAAGGGATACTAGTAAAGCATAAAATATTTCATTTTTTTTTTACTTGTTTCAAACATTTTTCTGATAGAGGTTTGTTTTAAAACTTTAGGTGCTCCAGAGTAAGTTTTTTTTGTTTTTTTAAATTCTACAGGGTCAAAATCTCTTGCTCTGTGACACAGCTCTGTTGTTCTAAATGTTTTAGGTATTTTTCACCATGTTCCAAACCCTCATTAAAAGATATTTTCTCACTCTTATCAATTTCATCATCTGTGTCGGTGTCGGAATCGTTTTCTTGCTGTGGCGACTTCAAAACAGAGCCAATGATTTCATCCTCAGTTATCCGATATGCCGGTGTTGGCTCATCTGAACACATCATCCATACTAAAAACTTCTTCTGGGCTAAGATCTTTTTTCTGCCACTAACACAGAATCATTATTATTCGGTAATTATGATGTCATTATCGGATAAATATTTTTTTTCGGTATTTCATTCTCCATTCTGCGGTTTCTGGGACCTATAAATTCAATGTTTATATTTTGAGAGGCAGTGCGGATTTCAGGAGTTGGTGGATTTCAGGTAGGCGGATTTTTGGTATTTGACTGTACTAGAATATAGTATGTATGAAATTGCGGGTGAGATAATCTTTATATTTAACGCAATGGCAGGGACAGTGGATGTGGATAATATACGTGACAGCTTAACCTAACGTAACGTAACGGTTCAAAAATTTTGCGATGTCATATCGAACGTTAAAGAGTTATGAGGAATGGATACCTGTACTTAGATTACAGTTAACAAAAATTAAATAAATAAATAATAATAATTAAAAAAAATCTTAAAGGTTTCAGATTTTAAATTACGTCCAAAGGGGCGTTTTTTTAACATTTTGTGTGTTACCTTTATTTATTAAATATCATGTTCTTAGCACTTAAACATTAAAATTCAGCTTAAGAGTAATATCACAAAATAATTTTAAATTAAGCATACCTTTAGAATTTCCGATACAGTCTTACGCGCTGCAGATAAAAATGTTTTTTATGTACAACGTTGCCATTGTCCGCTTTGAAATCCTTGTTAATAAAAAATTCGTTAAAGTGTTAGAAAATACGAAATCGATAATAACACAAATTCCAAATTAGGGCTTCCAGATACCCATATTCGGTGGAAGATTATGTTATTCAAAACTTGATAGCTTTATTACCGTTGTTTTATCACAATGCGAGAAACATTTATGCAGATACGTCATTATTTAATTTCATTAAATGCAACATATGGCGATAATATTTGGTGGCAACAATTTGAAAAGTGAAACAATGGCTTTAGTCAATCGACGCAAAATGCCAAAACGAAATTAATAGCCCTTCTGGGCAAATTACCCCTTTGGACTGATAAATAAACAATAATAATAATAATAATAATAAAAAAATTCAAAATAAATAAATAAAGCCAGTTATTCATGGAAACGAAAGTAGGCAAGTTTTGCATTAATAATTATGTTCTACCTCTCATTGCTGTTGTTTACAATTATGGTAATTAGAGGTCAAAGATCAAAGATTGCATTGTGGGAAAAAACGAAAGCATATATATAAAAGAATATTCCCAAACAAGGCAAAAATAACCCTAAATAGAATAACACATACAGCTTATCTGAGTCTCGTGAAAGGAAGAAAGAAGAAAAGTGAAATGAAGCAAAAGAGGAGCAGTCAGAACTGCTTCTGATCCTTCCTTATTGACATGATCCAACTTGAAGCGCCCTCTTAGTTTGGCTCCAAGGTGATAAATGTACTGCCGTCTACTGTACGACCACGGAGATTCAGTCAGGAGGCCCATTTTTCTCTCTTCTTTCATATTTTCTTACTTTTTTAGGTTTTCATCCATCTTTCCGGTAGGTCTCGACTTCTTTATGCTGGAGAAGGAAGAGTAGGGGGTAGTTCTCTGACAACGCTTCCCCGGAGTATTCCGTTTCCCGCGAAGCGTAAATGGAAAAACTGGATTGTCTTGACTTTAAGAGTGCCGCTTTGAGGAGGCATTTGACGGCTGGTTGCGAAGATCTGAAACGGTTAAATTTAGGATGCAATGAATGGACGGGGCAATGAAAATATACTCTCCATAGTTGACTTATACAAAGTAATTAAAAAAAAAACTACTTCTCACATTTGGTATAAAGTATTTATTGTCATAAAGGAACCGTTAAGGCGCCTATGTAAATGCACAAGATTAAAGTTACACTTATACTGCAAAATTGTCTTAAGTTTTCTATGAGTGAACTGCTTATCAAATGCTTTATTTTCAAATAATGATAGAGTTTTGTTGTAGAATTACAAGCCAACATTAATCTCAGTGACTGTACGCATGCGATACGTAGCACTAGGGACTGGCATAGACATTGTGATTTTGACTTACCTATGTAGATGGGAAATAAACGCAGAGCATATCATTTGATAATCATAAAGAAGCTACAGAGAGGAAAATCTGTATAGATTTGTATTAAGAAATCTGCTAGAGGGAGAACGACAAAGTTTCACGTATTCATAAAAATTTGTAAAGTTTTTATTTCCGAACCGCCTGTTACACGGTCCGCGTTCATATATCATATTGTTACGTGCTTACGGGTTCATATGGATTGAACGCACGAGTCGTTAAAAAGCTAACAAAAATTTATTCTTTCCACAAGAAATAAATCAAAATGTTGAAATATTTCTTTAGAGATATTCGTACAATATCGCAATACCTCAAACGTTAAGCAAAACTCAATTCAAAAAGAAATATAATTCTATCTCACAGCGAAATCGCTACAATCAAGATAAGCATTAAGTAAACAAACAGTTCACTTAAAACAGCTACAACTACAACTGAGATGAGGCGTTTAAATTCGGCTTTTATAAGCTTTTAATTATTTACTAGAACATTCTGGTAAAACCTCGATATTTGTGGATGACAACAGTAATTACAAGATATTGTTTATTAAATATTAAATGCGCGCGCTCTTTTATTTTTACTTCTCCGATGCAGCTTTCTCTTCAAAAATCGTCTGTTTTGCAAGGGAAAATAAAGCAATTTTAATTACAATTCTAAACAAATACGAAATCCGTAACAATATGAAGATCTTGTTCAGCTTGGTGCAAGAAGACAAGCCAGAACAATTTGCAAAAAGATATTGTTTGGCGTATGTCTTCAGTGGCTATCTGGGTACCGTAACTTGACCAGTATCCAGAAAAAGTTATAGCAAGGTATCTTGGGTGTTTTCAGTCACTGTCTACATATCGTAATTCTAACAGTTTCTGAAGTAGGAAAAGAACAGTGTAACGTTTTGGATGTACCTATGTAAGAGAGAAAGTCAGGCGTAGGATAAAATATCAAACGAGTTTATTGCTGCTATTGATTTGCTAGTTCGCAAGTGGCCAATAAAATGTTTACTTAATATTACGTATTGTGAAATTTTTCTATGCAGTTATGTTACAGACGTCATATATGTGAGGTTTCTGAAGATTTGTCACACTGAAGTAGCATATTTAGATGGACAACGAAACCACAGGCATATACTAATTGCAGCTTGCGTAATAACATTTTAGCAACATCTTGATAAAAGCATATGGTAGGCCGTTCACACAAAGAAAATCTATAAATCTTGGTTATGCTGGTCCATCTTCGAAATTTCTCATTTTACAAATACTTTGGTGGTTAATTCACCACAAATAATTATATTATGGCAAATTTTCAAATAGTTTGCTACTTTTCGAATACCCTGAATGCGCATCACAGAACAAAAGAAAATAAATTGCATGAAAAATAACATTTTCCAAGTCATCAGCGACTTACAAACTTTGCTTAATTATTTAAAAAATATTACCTCATCAAATAGTACATTTTATTGCCCTTGAACTTTTCACAAAAATGTAAATACAGCAGCGTGTTCATTGATTGCGTAAAACCTAATCGCCATTACCATTAGCAATTATCATTACATGAAACTCAGTCCAAAATCTTAAAATAATGATTCAGTGAATTAAAAAAGTGTTTCATTATTTTACACACAAATGAACGACTCTAGCATTAGTTAAATTTTTTAGCCAAATATGCAAAAGTGTTGAACTTAATTTGAATTGGGTTTCCTGAAGGCTTTCCATTTGTCATACAGTAAAGTATTTAAGCAATCGGTTTGTCACTACAAGAATTTAACGAAGGATTAACTGCATTATCTCGGGGTGGATTACTATGATTGCAGTAACTGACGAAAACTCAAAGCTGTTTAAGTTGAAAAGGAAATGAGACTGCACTATAGCGGTCCTCCATCACAAAGGTGTGGCATGGTAAGTGAGGACTGCTAAATTCAAGACATCCCCCACACATGATGCTGCTGGGGGTTCATTATGAGGTTTCGAGTCTTCCCGATACACTAGATCATGCAGGTATCGGTACATGTATGCTGGTCCACCCTTATGCATCTCAAACGCACGCCCTTAGTTCTTTTGCTCCCTTACCAAATGCCAAAAAAGAATTCCGTTACCCAGTAGTGAGAAATGAATGAAAGAATTGAATACATAATGCTTTATCCTACAGAAAGAATGAGATAAGCAGCTATTTCAAGAATTTCTTACCTGCTAAAAACACACCTTTGTCCTCTTTGATAAACGTTTTAACATCTTCGTTTTTCAACCAAATAACTCTCAGTCCTTCTGTAAATGAATTTTACTAAGTTCGCATAGGTATGAATTACGTGGCTAAAGTACTGCTACAAAATAATCAATACACACTACAAGCTTTGCCCAATAAACTAGTTGAAGAAAGTAACTAAGACCAATATCTACTAAAAATCATTACTTATTTGTATCACCTCTACAAATGAATTATTACGATTGCAGTAAATTACTTATTAGTTCCACACTTACTCAGTTCGTTCTTAGCAGCAAATGCTGAGATATTTATGTAACACAAATTCTTTAAAGAACTTTATGCAAAATTCTTACTGGCACAGCTGCAGTTATTTCAATTACTGCCGCAGTAGCTTTCCTTTTATTGAATTACTGGCAGAGCTACTTTCATTTGCTGAATAACTGTGACAGTCACTTTCATATCAAATGCTGATTCTTGAAGTGCACGAGGCCTAGTATACAGCAGTGGGAAATATTTAACTTATCCCAATTTTGTGTTTTCATATTTTTTTTCCGGAAACCTGAACATTTGTCACTTTATAATAAAAGACTTAGTTTTAACAGAAATGAGTAATGATTGGAATTAGGTAATAGTCCTAATTAATTTCTTCAACTACTTCAGGGTACAGGGTTTGCTGTACTTATTGGCTACTTTGTGACAGCACTTCAGACATGCATTTATAGAAAGAATTTGGCTATCGCTTCAAAATAAAGTAGTAACATGAGCAAAAGAAAAAAAAATATGCTGCAAACTAAAATTATTACTTTTTGTGAAATAAGAAAATAATATATACTGGTGTGCAAAAATTATGGACGAAGTCGAAAAATAGCATATCAGCTGAACGAAGAGGCAGAGCGGACAGAAAGGCCAATCAGGAGATTAAGTAAGGTGATGTACGGTAGCACATGCGCAGATATGCAGGTAGACGTAATGGGGGAGTGTCTGAGTAGTCTAAAGCAGGTTGTCGGTGTAAGATCAGTATTTCTGGCAAAGAGATTGCACGCCGTATAGCAGTTAAAATCACACCGAGTTCCTGCCTCGGCGAGAAATGGCGAATAATCAATCTGTTAGACCACATCTGGATGCTTTTACCCGAGGTCGAATCATTGGGAAGTTGGAGGAAGGCCGCAGTGTGACAAGTGTGGCTGCAGAGTTCGGAATTGCTCACAGCATCGTTTCACGACTTTGGAGACAATTTCAAACTACAGGAACAGCTATCCGGGGGTTTAGTAGTGGTCGTCCACGAGGAACCACACCCGCAGATGACCGGTATATTGCCTTACAGGCCAGAAGAAACAGGCGGCAGACAGCGGGAGAAATCGCTAGACACACGACACAGGCGACTGGACGACCGATATCGCGTTTTACCGTGGCCAGAAGACTGCACGGTGGTGGTCTGTTTGCACGACGCCCTGTACGGTGTGTACCTCTAACGCCTGCCCATCGGAGAAGGCGTTCTCTGTGGTGCCGGGAACACCGGAATTGGAGAGACAATGAATGGGGACGAGTACTCTTTACAGATGAGAGCAGATTTAGTCTGAGTTGCGATTCTAGACACATACACATCTGGACAGAGCGGGGAACACGCAATAACCCCTTCAACATCATCAAAAGGGACTGTTTTGGAGGTCGCGGAGTTCTCGTTCGAGCAGACATAATGCTTGGTAGCCGGACCGACCTTCATATCTCCCAAGGAGGTTCGTCACCTGGGACTGCTATTGTAACGAGGTTCTTCTTCCTTACATGCGTCTTTTCACAAGGGCTATGGGTCCTCAGTTCCTCTTCATGGACGACAACGCTCCACCTCATCGCACAGTTACTGTCGAAGAGCTGTTGGAGAGTGAAGATATTGAACACATGGATTGGTCGGCAAGGTCTCTGGATCTAAATCCCGTCAAGCATGTACGGAACTTACTAGGGAGACCCGTGGCAGCACGTAACTTATCGCCAGTAACGATTCCGAAACTGCGATTGTTGCTACAAGAGGAACGAGCAGCAGTGTCTCAACAGCTCATTAACAACCACATATCCAGCATGCACAAATGATGTGAAACCTGCCTAGCAGTCAGGGGAGATCATATCCCCTATTAAAGACCGGATGTTTCTTGCTGGACATCCATCACAGGGATGTTTCGGCCTACAGTCGCATTGCGCTCCATGCTACTTTTTCAATAAAGCTTCTTTTTATCCCTCTGATTTCTCTTTTAGTAAGTGTTGCTTACATTACTCATGTCCTTACGTATTGGGGACCTTACGGTATTAAATGTGTTGATTTGGAAAGTTTTTGTACAAAGTTATATTGAAAAAACCGTCTCGTCCTTAATTTTTGCACACCAATGTAGTTAATTTTTGGCTTGATTACACTGTTACTAAAATTGGCTTAAAATATTTTGGTATGAAACTGACGAATTTTATTATTACACCTCATTAAAACTTAGTTTATCTCTGGCTCGAATTTCCCCCTCCCTCCATATTTACAATTCCGAGTCAATTTCAAGGAAGAAGATTAAATGGACAATTGTATTAGTTCTCAAAGAAAACCTTTCTGATTTAGATTCATAAACTCGCTGGATGAAGAATTTTGTTTTGTTTTAAAGATCTACGTAAAAGCTATGATGATGGAAACTCTAAAAAATTTCTAAATCTATGCAAATAAACTTAATGAGTTTTGCCATCAGAGGCGGATAGGGGTATAGGGAATTCGGGAAATTTCCAGAGGCGCCTATTCTTGGAACGTTCTTTTGTTACCTAATGTCGTTGGTTAGAAAGATGAAACTTTAATAGCTGGTAAGATTCATGGAACAAAAACGATAGACTCCTCATAGGAAGAAAAATTTAAATACAGAGTAAAAAATGACGAATAAGCTAACGGTAAGTGCATTAAATTCAACGTCTTCGTCGTCGTTAGCTCAGATTTAATCCTGTACCGATAGGAAGATTTCATAAAATATCTAAAGATGCCGGCACCTTTATACATGTCGGCGAATGTTCATTAGGATTAATAACTTCACATAGGCGCCTTCGATGAACAGTACTTTCTTGAAAGCGCTGAAATTCCTGGGGTACCGGCACCTTACCACAGGACATCTTCGTGCCTTGCCGAATGATCTCCGACTTATAAAAGATACCGGCACTTTTGTACATATATATCAATCCTTACATATATACCCGGTTATACCAACCCTACCCGCCCCTGATTACAATTTATTAGCTCCAGCTTTCAGAAATAAATGAAGGTTAGAAAAAAAAAGAATATAATTTCAATGATGAAAGTTACAAGAATTTTGCAAGAGTGCAATTTCATCACCAAAAGTAAAATAAAAAAAAAAAATATTTTCCTTCTTCTTGGCAGTTCGACCCGAATCAAATCCATACGAGCATGCTGCTTGCAAGGCTGTTTTTATGGCTTTTCCGTGTTACACAGAGGTATCCCTTTTTCAGCAGATAGCCCTCGTATGCTTTGCCATATCTAAATAACCTATCCTAAATTTCTTGAATAGATGGATGAAATTAAATCAATCTGATCATTAGATAGTTTAACTGATAAATACAATAATTAAAAGATTATTCTTGATTTTCCCCTACTCTTTTTGTAATTAACTGAGGGGAGAAGTATTTGATCCTTATTTTATGCCACAGAAAGTTAATGTGAACGAATGAAAATTTACTAAATTTTCATAAAATAAATACTTCACTATAATATACATAATCAATAAAAAAAGAACAGTTAAGTTGCTTGCGATAACATATAAATAACAATACGTTATACAAGTTGTCAAGAGACAAAGGTAATCAAATATGATTTTACGAGCTTTCTTTCCTAAAGCTCTGAAGTACTTTTTTCATAATTTTTTAATTTAAATTTTTTTTTAAATTATATAATTTTTTGAAAGTCTAAAGTTGCATTGTTTGGCTCAAAAAGAAACATACATCAAGCATTAGAAAATTAATAGCTGCGAGATGTAATTTAATCTAAAAAAATCTTTACGGTTTGGTTTATTTAATTATTGCAAAGCACTCGAGGGCTTATGTGCCTAAGAGGAGGGATGCCTTCGTGGAAGACATTCTAAGAAAAATTGGCTGTTATAGACGTTACATATGGAAAAAACCACAAAAATGCCCATGCAGTCAGTCAGTTCGCCGTTATTCGAACCTCAGACCGAATTACTAGTCTTCAGCGACTTGACCACTCCGCCGCTGAGGAGCCCGAGAGTATTTGTGTAACAGATACTTAACTCTTGCTATGTGTTTTGAAAATGCGTAGCATTAATGAAAAATGAATGAAAACTTGAGATGTTACAGTTGTTCTTTCTTCTTGCATTTTATCATAAAATTTTTAACCGTTTTCAGCGACAATTCAAATGTCTTTCCATAATTTATGTAATCAGTATCCAAATATTATCAGCAATTTTTGCCTGAAGAAACTTCTTCTTTGATTACCACAAAATACTTGATTTGTCAAAATTGGATTACTTAAATTAAAGCAAAGGAGATGACGGTTATCTGCCTAAGGAAAGAGTAAACCGCGGAGGACGCTTTAAGGGAAACCTTCTCGTATTAACGTTATATGGGGAGTAATTCGTGAAAACTCACGTGCAGTCAACCTGTTGGCCGGCATTCTAACCCGGGTGGGAACTACTAGTGCTTAGCAGTTTTACCGTTCGGTTACTGGCGAGCGTGGAAATATGAAAGATTCATCACAGCACACATAACACGAAGAAGCATAATTTAACACTTCACAGAATGCCACATTACAGTTGTATAATTTCTTTTCAATGTCTTATCTTATAATAATTGCTGTAATTTTAAAGCAATTAAGTGACAATATGTAAGAAGAATAATCAAACGTATCTTTCATTCATTATGGTCTTTTTTCTCTACAGAAATTTTTCACATAAGAAAAGAAATCAATAGAAAGAAATCTAATATCAACGTTTGTAGTTTATTTAAAATGCGATCGATTATTTTTATCTTGCTACAATTGTGAACATTTCCTTTGACCTTCAAAATGAAATGTTCATCTCCTTTATGGACTACTCTCACTCAGTGGAGCATGTAGCTTGATTTCACGGCTTTTATCCAGTGCGGTGACTCCAAAAGCCAGTCAAAAGACAAACCATCTAATTGCGCATCAAAAATGCAATCACAGAAGCGGGAAGAAAGAAAATGAGTAGTTGCGGCGAGAGCACGAAACTTTTCTGGCGCCTTTCGTTGTTGGCGAATATGTTAAAAGAAAGAAAAGAAGCAATTTTAAGGTACAAACTGCTTTTTTTGACCACTAAGAGTACTTCCCCCCCCCCCTATTTCTGAAACATTACTCAGAATTTAAAGCCTGACCCTGTGCTTAGGATTATTTCATATCAACACATATATAATTTCTAATAAATATTACCTCCTGTTACTGCTATTTAGATAAAAGTAAGTATTTTAAATAGGTTTTCGAAACAAAAGCTGTGTTTTTAAAGCACTCTATCAAAAATATGATTTGGATATTGATATCGTATATAAAGCAAAAATAATCACTTAATTTCTTTTTGATTTGTTTTGCAAATGTATACATTTGCTGAATATTTCAAAATACACTAGCGCTATCTACATAAGAGAAAGGATGTCTTCGTGAAGGGCTTTATAAAGGAAACTGGTTCGTATTTATATTGTGCATAAGAAATCCAGCCA
Source organism: Stegodyphus mimosarum (assembly GCA_000611955.2). Taxonomy (NCBI): domain Eukaryota; kingdom Metazoa; phylum Arthropoda; class Arachnida; order Araneae; family Eresidae; genus Stegodyphus; species Stegodyphus mimosarum. The sequence goes on along the minus strand of KK119213.1, from coordinate 82,344 downwards.
TGCAGCCAGCCCGTTCGACGGAATTCAATATCAAATCCCTGTGATGACCTGATGACCACACGGCCATTGGTTGCGATATGTACATATATCGCAACCATATATATATATATATATATATATATATGTTTATTTCTTGCGAATATATGGCGAATGCCAAAAACTACTTAATAAAAGCTTGTAATATATTCTCCATGTGTGGCTTCTGGATGCATATTTACTACTTAACGTGGACGTGAATGCAGTAGTGTGGGCATCTATTCATTTGTGTGTCGAAAAAAAATGGAACTGTGAGATTGTGTGTGGACTATTCCTACCTGAACTCACAAATGGAAACTCATGCTTCATGGTGATGAAAAACACCATAGGCCTAATTTACTAAGTGTCAAAGTCCCAATACATTACTTTGATTGATAGACTGGCAGACGCGATAGGATACTGGCAGACGCGAATGAGACATGAGTGCCAACATTTGACTTCGTTTGTGACACACCGAGAACAAAATGCATTTGTAGTTTTACCCTTTGAATGAAAGGATGCCGTCGCAACTTTTCAGAGGACTGTGAACAAGCTTCTCGCCAAACATAAAGACTATGCTGACTCTTATGTCGATGACGTGATTATTTTTTATTATTGTCATTGAAATACACATTGAAACACTTTAACGAAGTCTTAAGTACGCTAGAAAAAGCAAATTTCAAGGTTATTTCAAAACGTTTTACTTTGAAAAGATAAAATCAAATTTCTGGTCCACGAATGTGAGCGTGGGTTTGAATCCCACTTTTGATACCACTGTCATGCATTCTTCTTGCGTGGGTTCTGGATATATGTGTTTACTACTTAACGTGGACCTGAACGTAATGTAGGCATCTCATACAACATATATTTAATAGCACGAACGCTTTATTACCACACGAACAAGACAAATTGTTTACAGAAAAATCGAACCATGTTTATCATTACGCTGGCATACAGCACGTTGCTTTAAGCTGCCTTCAGACGGCGACATAAATGTCACAGAGGCATAGTCACAGGGAATAAAATGAAAGAATTCGGTTCACATCAGCCACACAAGGTCTAAGCAGCACCTACTTAGAAAGGCACTTCCCTATAAAATTCCTTTTAAATTTGCGCATGCGTAGATGTGTCTCCAGCTTTCCCGCTCTGTTTTCCCATTCGGATTTCGCGCGCTCGCTCTGATGGGTCGACGCTTATCCCAAGTTATAAAAAGAAGTTATAAAAATTGAAAAAATAAATGGTCTTACGTGTCTGTTCGCACACTCACACACTATGTAGAGACATTAGGATATTTCGAAGCAGGAGACATGAAAAATGAACAACGCCTTCGCCGGGAATGGAACCACGGACCTCTCGGTTACGCGTCGAGCATGCAGACCACTACACCACGAAGGCATGCGAAGGCATGTGTGTGTGTGTGTGTGTGTGTGTGTAAAAACTTCATTAGCCCAGTGTTAGCATCCTTGGATGGCGGTTCATTAGTAGAATAAGACCGTTTCTCATTTACATGCATCCATGTCAGTGATATTAATGCATATTTACCAACTGTTCACTATTGGCAAAATTAGATACCTATATTCATAAGCGCCTACGTATTAATTTCCTACTTCGTACGTTCCGCCACTATCTGTAAATACTGCTGAAAAGGTATGAAATTTTTCTGAGATTTAATTATTAAATAAAAATAACCTTGGATAGCTTTACCGAGATGAATATCAGGCCGAAAAGGAGATTGTGGCTTCCACTGTTGTGTTAGATTTGATGACTTGTGCGCTGTTTTTTCCCTCCACCGGATGGGTAATATTGGTTGATTTGTGCTGCGCCTTGTACTACGCTTCGGAGATCAAATTAACGATAGATTCGTCAGCATTTCCAACTCTCATCGTCAAATTCCTGTTTAAAAACAATAAACAAGAAACACTTATTAAAATGCTTTCTAAATAAATAAACAGCTTTTAAACCTTTAACAGCGAATTCTTTGGTCAATACACTATTAAATAAGAATATTAGCTTATTCTAGAGATGATAGTAGCCGGTGTGATATCATTTTCTTGTTCTTAAAGCATGATCATTCCAGAGATGGCAGTTATTCTAATGCTTGTTAAGATTTCGTGCCTCTGCTAAGAGCCTTAGTATTCGAAAGTATTTTAAAACAGACTTTACGAATAAATATAAAGAAAAAAGTCTGTTTGTTTGTTCCCTAATAACTCAGTCACTACTATAACTAACGTCACTTAACTTTCTATAATTCTTTTCTGGGTTCTAGAAAAGGACAAAGTCCACTTTTTTCCAAAAAAAGTAGCTAAAATCGGAGATATTAATTAAACACGCCCGAAAAAAGATAATTTTCGCACTCATTTTTCCTCGTGGCAACAGTCTCGCAAGCTGGAGATGAAAACCTGCTTTATTTCGAAAGTTGTTTCCACTGCTCGCTTTCAAATCCTAGAGTTTGTTAATAAAAAATTTCTAAGCTTTACATTGAAATTAAAGTAGCATTGCCAAACATTAAATACATTATTCACGACTCCAAAACTTCGTAGGAAACCATATCGACTATTCCCATCTTCGTACGACTTTAATCAGCAGAGATATTAATTTTAAAACTCTGAAAGCACTAATTTTTCCGAGTGGTAACAGTCTAAGCTCATTAGAGATAAAAATGCTTTATTTCGAAAAGTTTTTCTACTGCTCGCTTTCAAATCGTAGAGCTTGTTAATCAAAAATTTGTAAGTTTCACATATAAATCTATACATATAAGGAAGAACGTCGGTTTGTTTGTTCGCAGTATTGATTTCTGATCAATTATGATCAATGTTTTGCCACATTTAATCAATAAAAATGAATATAAGTGAAATATCGGATGGAGTTTGTTCTTTTACGACTATTTGATTAGAAAAACAAAAGTCATTAAAAACTGCGTGCCATTGCTGCTGATATAATGAGGGAGAATTAGTTTATTTTTCTATCGAAATTTTTTATGTGGGTTCCATATCGCATCAGACTGCAAAAATGTATTACTATGAATCGTATTTTTTGCATCGGTATTAGAGAAGGATTACAATGGTATCATTCTCTCTATTCTTAAATTCATTACTCTCAATTTAACTTAACTGGTATCGGGTACTTCAGCTAATTTTAAATAATATAGATATAAATAAACGAACACAAATAACTAAACTCAAACAAACAAACAAAAATTAACAATTTTGATAAAATTATTTTATAAATACCGTTGTTATTGTTGTCATAAATCAAGTTATTTTGAAAATATACACCGTTTCTACAAATGACCTTTGCCCGGCCTTTATTTTCGAAAACTCTGGTTATAAGCATATAGTGCTTCCAATTATAAAAATGTTTCAAATGGCACAAATGTCTAACTCAAACATTCAGGTTTGGAAATTTTTAATTAAAAAAAAAATCATTTTTGCAAAAATTACGAAATCTAAATTTTGTATACGTTTTTCTGTTCTACTGTCTTTATAATATTCAAGAAAGACACAATTAACTATATTAACTACATTTCATCTTGCTCTTCTAAAACTTTCACTGAAGTTATTTCTACTAGAAAAGGTGATATAATAATACAGTGATGTAATAAACTATTTAATACAGTTTGCTTTTGCTAAATTATCATTTTGGTGAATTTTTGATTTAATTTTATGTATTACTTATTATTTATTTCTAATTTTCCTTACATATTTTTCATTGGGTCAGAGAATATTATTTAACTTTGCAAAATTACATTTCTTCAATCTCCGGCAAATAAAAGCATAATCACAAGGAACTACTAAAAAATTCAACATTAGTCATAAATCAGCGAGCTTAAAGATTTTTTTCATTGTGATTTATATCCAAGCTGAGAAAGGGAAATTGGAAAAAGAAAGGAAATTTTCTCCAAAGGTAATAAAGAAATCGGTAAACATCTCTTATTGAATCAACAACTTCAATATATTTATTTAAAAGTTAGTTAACAGTTTAGATGTATCAGGAGCACCAGTGAAAAATACATTAATCAATAATGGATTAAAACCTTTTCTTTCAGAAAAAATGTCGAAACTAATCTGTCATGGTTAAAAACAGTATATTTAGGCTGAAGATCTTGAAGAATGAGCTGCTACACTAGAAGTTAAGTCTTTAAAACACTCATTGATACTTTAATACATCCGAATGATTATCTCAGTTTGGTTTCGTTGGCTTTAAGTTTTTTTTTAAATCTTATTTTTTAATGAGTTGTTGATAAAATATCAGAAAAATGTGCTTAATTGCCTTTATTGTGTTTTAGTGGTGAAACTGATGTTCTGGTTAATGGAGCAATTCGACAATATAGTCGTGTGTGACTAGAAGGTGTTTCTTAGATAGATTGCATTTAAAATATTATAAGGCATCTAATGTCAGCAGCAGTCTGAAGTGTAATAAATATTCAAGATCTAAGACTATTTATTATAGGCTGAGGAAGCAACTAGGAACAATGTACACTGCGGGGGGGGAAGAGGAGGGGGACAGTTCTGTATCTTCCGTTCTACTGGGCCGATCGACGAAATTCAAATTGCGTTTTTCATTTCTCGATAGCCTTACTTAGGATGTTATTAGATTTATATATACATTGTTCAAACATAGACAAAAATTGACTGACATAGACAAAACTGACATAAAACTGGACTTTTTCTAAAACAACACCCCATTTTTTTCCATAGTTCGATTCCACGACTCAAATTATGCCTAGATATTAAGCTTTGTAATTTTTGGTGAGAAATTTACGAAGAAATTAAAAAATTTATCTTGATGCACTTTTTTTTCAGTTTGCGCCAAGAATAATTCACTTCGCGAACTTCTTAATTTATAGCAACCTACTTTCTTTTCCTTTTTTTATTGTATTCGAGCGTAAAAAAGTCATTATTCATGCTTTCAAAAAATTTTAACGAAGTACGTAAGCCACATTTGGCGTTATTATCGCTCATAACTAATTTCCCAAACTTCAAAACGCGCCTATATGTAAATTCACGTATATCTTAGGAAATATTGAATAAAAATCCCTAATTTTTTGCAAGTATGCTTAGAAATATATCTACTTTAAAATGAAGGCATAAATTTTATAGGTTATAATTCAAGATTTTTTTCGAAAAATTATTAAAAATTATTTTTAAAATAAATCATAAAAAGGAAGGAATTTTATTTGGAACGAAGCTAAGTTTCGAAATGTGAAAGGAAGAATCAAATAACTTTAACAAAAAGAAAGAGATATGAACAAATATACACCAAATTCAATGAACACTGAGGAGCTGAAATTTTGAGAGCTAATTTTTTAAAAACTACGATTTTATCACTTATCCATTATACGTTGCTCCCATTAAGCGAAATGTTCAATAGTCTCTTAACACTGCCTAATATACACAGTCCAGTCACATTAATGTGACCACCACGTACTTTCCATGTCAGAGTTAAATAACCAATCACAGAAGGCAGGTGGCAGCACAGTGCAGTTGAGCGTATATAAAGGGTGTGTGAGGGCTTCGGAAAACATTTCAGTCGTTGGCGTAATGCAGAAACGAAGCGATTTATCCGACTTCCAAAAGGGCATGATCATTGGCTTTCGGGCCAAGGGTGGAAGCATTTCCGAAACGGCTGAGTTTGTGAACTGTTCGCGTGCCGCCGTGGTAAAAGTGTACCGTGCATGGCAAAATGGGACTGTCCAAAATCAGCGACGTGGCAAATGTGGTGCACCACGGGCCATAGATGACAGAGGCGAACGACGGTTGCGGAGATGCGTTCGGGCAGATAGACGGGCTACCGTTGAGCAACTGACCACCAAAATGAACCAAGGGGCTACCAAAAGTGTCTCCCAAAGTACTATTCAGCGAACATTGCTGCGTCTGGGCCTCCGAAGCAGACGCCTGGTTCGTGCACCTATGCTGACTGCTGTTCATCGACGGCGAAGGCTAGAATTTGCACGCCAGTACAGCAGCTGGACGTCCACTGAGTGGCGACAGGTTGCGTTTTCGGATGAATCGCGTTTTATGCTCCATCGGACAGATGGACGTTGGCGTATAAGGCGTGAAACCTCTGAAAGGAACCACCCTGCAACCATTGCCGGAACGGTCCAAGCTGGAGGCGGGAGCATTATGGTCTGGGGAATGTTTTCCTGGCATTCTCTAGGTTCACTGATCATTGTGGAAGGCACAATGGATCAATACAAGTACGCATCTGTCCTTGCGGACCATGTTCACCCCTACATGCGCATTGTTTTTCCTCAGGATGATGGCATCTTCCAGCAGGACAATGCGAGGTGCCATACAGCTGCCAGTGTACGTGCGTGGTTCAAAGAGCACCAGGATGAGTTTACCGTCCTCCCCTGGCCAGCAAACTCACCTGACTTAAACCCAATCGAGCATCTGTGGGACCATCTCGATCAAGTTGTTCGCGCCATGGATCCTCAACCGCGTAATCTAGCGCAGCTGGCCACGGCATTACAGTCGGCATGGCTCAACATCCCAGAGAACACCTTCAGGGACCTATGTGACTCTCTTCCTGCACGTCTCGCAGCAGTCCGCTCTGCGAAAAGTGGTTATTCTGGCTTTTGACAGATGGTCACATTAATGTGACTGGACTGTGTATTTCCGAAGATGCATTCAGTGGTTACGGAAGAAAATTGTCTATTTACTTGAAAAGCGCATTATTTCATAACTACATTCAATTTAAAAATACCATTTTTAATCAAGTTACAATTTCAGTGGGTTCATAGTCATCTTCTATTCTTTGTAACTCTTCATTAAAATTTTAAATACTAAAAAGGACTTATTCAAGAAAATCGCGCTTACGTCTCGTATATTGTCAGATACATTGATGACGTCTTAGCAGTTAATAATTATGAACAAACAAATATTATTAATTACAGTAAAATAAAACAAACAGGTAACAAATATTAATTAGATTTACACAATTTAGACTACAAATATAAAAATTTATGACAAACGAAGAGAATTTAATGTCAATACGATTAAACTCATAAATTAGCATTCTAACATTTCGAAAAAAGTAATTTTAAATCTATTCGCAATCAGTTGCTCAGAATGGAAAATATTTGCAATGATATTAACTTTTTTCAAGAACAAGTTCACCTTTAAGTAAATCTACTTTTAGAAAAACAAATTCCCCAAATTAAAATTTACTAAGCATTGACAAAGCAAGCATTAACTACATATTGTAAATTACACGTTAATAGCAATATGATAAATTTCTTTAAACCGAAATGCGGGAAAGGAATGATGGCTTTTCCATGACATTTTCCGTAAATATGTAAGTAATTCTCTGTAAAATATTGTTACGAATTTATATATATATATGAAAATAACTTTAGTGAAGTTATAAGTAGTATTTTTTGAATAATCTACCATGAAATGCTTTAAAGAGACGATGTTCTGCCAAAGATTATATGGCCATGTCTATTTAACATTCAGTAAATGGCTATCTCGCTAAATTGGCGAGATATCACTGGGCTGGCGATGGTTTTGGGGACTAATTTTTGTAGCTAAATTTCGCGAGACTTCGCCGAAGTTCATCAAACCTGGCAACCATTTGGCGATATTTTTAATCCGGTCTCTGTATAACTGACTGCAATTGGTATTGTAATTGAATAACTCTAAGTAATCCCTACGCGTAACTGTAACTATATTCAGCTGCAATATGCTTTCCAATAATTTCGAGAACTGGAAGGTACTAGAGCTTTCTCGGTGGCCGGAGGAAACCTACATAAGATCGAAGAGAGCACCACTTTCTCAGTAATTGCTTAGTTCATCGTGATTTCGGAGTATTAAAATATCTCCGTGTGAGCTTCTCTCTTTAGATGCTCTTTGCATAACACTGTGTTTAACCTTCTTAGTAGTTTTGAAGTGAAACTACCGATTTTACTCTGCAATATTGTAAAGAGCTGTATGAATATTTTTGTGGAAAGTTGCAGAACTGTGAAGTGTTTCTTTTGGAAAAATAAATTTTATCAACCTATCATTGCTTCTGCGGGCATTCGATCTATTACGAACCCGTACTCAAGTAACGATTTTGGTATCAGAAGCAGGACTGAATGAAAGTGACACGAGGGATGGAGGAGCTACTGAAATAGCTGGTGGCAGCCTTTGCTACATTCAAAGAAGAAATGAAGCAGACCAAGAGTCTGGTAAAGAAGAAAAGAAAGCTGTTAAAAAAGAGATGAAAACAGGCCAAGAAGAGATGAAAGCTGTTAAAAAAGAGATGAACGCAGGCCAAGAAGAGATGAAAGCGGACCAAGAAAAGTTACAGTCAAAACAGTTCAAGAAAATACTGAAGCAGGTCAAAAAGAAATAAAGAGAGAAATTGCTACCATAACAGAAAATAAAACTAAGAAAGTTAGAATAGACACGGTTTGAAACAAAATGGGGGGGAACTGAAGAAAGAATTTCTGCTGTCGAACAATAAACTAAAGAAAGAGTTACTGCTGTCGAACAAAAGACAAATAATTTCTTCTGTGAAACAACAAAGAGAGAGAGTTTCTACTGTAGAACAACAAATGGATTACAGAGTTTCTGCTGCCTCCAAAGAAATTAAGAGCTGAAAGAAATTCATAGCGACAGCTGGGTGCAATTCTGGTGATTTCAAATTTTTACCCATGTTTTTCTGAACCTCTCCAAAGATGTCCATTCGTGATGGAAACACCTCCTGGAAAGTGTGCAAAACATATTTCTCTACAGTAGCGAACGTGGAGAGAAGTGTGTAAAAGACTACAGCAAGCTTCAATTAAATCCTGTCAACAGAAAGCCACAGAAACACCGTAAAAGCTCGCCACTGGTGTTGAAAAGGTGTCTCATCTCGCCTTTTTTGGACTGCCCAACAGAAACAAGAGAAACTCTGCTCCTACGTACTTCATCGATCGCATCCCTAATCCTGAGATAGAAAAAGCCCTGTGAAGGGCGGATGTCAAGGATCTAAAAAACGCTTTAGTAGACACCATGAGATTCGAGGCAGTTCAACAAGCAACTCATAGAAACCGCCACCCAGTCGAGCTGCTCTATTCCAGGAGCCAGTGGATCAATGTATAGAAGATTTAACCAGGCAAGTCAATCTTTTGAGACCGAATAGGAGTAATAAGAAATCGATCTGAAAATGCTGGAACTGCGGTCAGAAGGCCATATACTCAAGAACTGCAAAACAACCCACGACACGGGAAATAAAACCGCTCCCCAGCAGGACACAGGAAACAAATTAGTGATCATCTCGCACAGCGCACGTGGCCAAATTCTAAAAATATCCATTTAATAGCCCTTCCTACTTCTGCAATAAGTGTCGGCAGTTAAAGATTGAAGATGCTGTAAAAATGTTCATCAGCTGAGAAGTTTCCTGAGGCTTTTCTCCTACTACCGGAGATTTGTGAAGGACTTTTCTTTCTTCGAAACACTTCTTCACAAACTGACAGGGAGCATGCAAAAGTTCTTCTGGATAAAGGAATGTGAGAATGCAACAAACTGATTTAACATTTGCTAGGCGTTAACATTTGCCACAATCCTAACACACCCTCAGTTCGACCCTCAGTTAGTCATAGTCTAAACCGGAGAAGAATTACCATTTATTCTTCGCATAGGGGGAGCAATAAGAGTATCGATGCTATTTTGTCCAAATAATAAACGGTCAAGAAAGTGTCTTGCATACTGGAGCAAATGTTTATCTAAACCGGAGAAGAATTACTGTGTCACTAGTAAAAGTTTTTCGCCGTAGTTAAAGTAGTAGAACATTTCCACCATTAACTCTACAGCAGAAAATTCCTACTCTTCACACATCATAAATCTTTAACCTGGCCATTAAATTTCTAGAATCTTGAAAGCCAAACTGCCAGATGAATTCAGAGACTCCGAAAAATTACATAACTATCACAGGAAGGATCGTCATGCGGAAAAGCCGATACCCTGTCTAAAAGGCCCAAAGTGGAAAGTTGCCTATATTGTTCCGGGATGAAGTGATATACGAGCTGTTTAATTCGGTCTTAAGTCAGATAACAACTTCCACACAGGCTGACCCACACCCACATAGTGATGAAGAAGTTAGGAAAGACCATTTGGAAGATGCCGACGTTAAACTCATAAATGATTTAATGTAGTCTTCCAACAGGAAATCTACCTGGCAGGACATTTCGATCTATAGTCATAGTCATCCGGCAAAACAATACCGAGCTCTGTGATAATCACGAAGTACTTAACGGCGTCTTGTACCAGAAGTTCGAATCGAGTGATGGAAAGACATTCCAATGGCATCTGATACTTCCAAGATTCCTTGGACATCATTAAAGAGGTACACAACAGCCCGACAGGACGCCATTTTGAAATAATGAAGATTTTGCTTGGAGATCGAGAGCTCTTCTACTGGAGTAATGCAAGGGCTGACGTGAATTTAATCTGGGGTCAATCATGCGATGCCTGTGCGGGTCGGAAAGGACTGAGGAAACGCTGCCGAGGGAAGCTGCAACGTTACAATTTAGGAACGTCTTTTGAGCGCATCGTCTTCGACATCCTGGAACCTCTGCCACGATCTGTTAAGGTTACAAATACAACTTCGTTGTCACTGATTATTTCATAAAGTGGTCTGAAACTTATTCTATTCCTGATCAAGAGACTGTCACGGTAGCAGAGGTAATCATACAACACTGGACTTCCAGGTTTGGAGTACCTTTTCAGTTACATGCCGATGAAGGAAGGAATTTCGTCTCGGCTGGAATTAAGGAACTCTGCAAGCTACTCGGCATCGACAAAACCTGAACGAAATCTTTAGATCAGATGGTATGATAGAGAGGTTTAGTCGAACCAGCCTTAAGAACCTCTCATTGACGGTTTCCAGAAACCAACACAACTGGGACAAGAATTTTGTACAGAACACTAAAACACCATAAGAAATAGTTTTACTGCTAGATAATTGTTCTGTACACTCCTCTGATATCGATCAGAAAAGCATCAAACTGATGTTTCTTCCTGTAAGTACGACTTCTGTCATTCAGCCATGAGACCAAGGTATTCTAAAAGCTTTCAAATGTAATTACAGAAAGCGTGTCGTTCAGAAAGAAAATATAAACAAGATTGAATCTTGTGAAAATGTAGGCACTTTGATGGAGATAGCTAAGCTGATATCTTTGCTTAGACTATTCATATTATAGTCAACGAATGGGAAAGAAACTTTCAAAACACAGTTAGAAACTGCTTTAAAAAATGTTTTTTTTATTAAGAAGAAGCCGCGGAGGAATTATTAAATATTTCTGATATTTTGGACCTCAGAAAGTGAAATTATGAAGATTCGTTTTTAGAATATATTGCAATTGATGATAATATTGAGACACCATGTAAAAATACTAACCACTTTATTATAGAAAGTGTTAAAAGAAAGGGTTAAAAGAGATGCAGAAACAGGAACTCATACGGAAGAAGTGACTACATGTCAACCTCAGCTGAATCAAGAAAAGTAGTGTAAACTCTACTAGGAAATCTTAATCTGAAAAGTGGAGATCAGAAAAGCTACCAAGAACTTGAAAACTTGAAAAGGAAATTAAAAGATTGTTGGAGAACAGTGCAAAACAAATGCGATCCTTTGCAAAATTTCAAAATTTCATCAGGTATATAATTGTAAAATTAAAAAAAAAGACATAATAAATAAATAAAAAAGTCTGAAAGCTTTCAGATTTTATATTACGCTGAAAGGGCCTTTTTTAACGTTTTGTGTGTTACCTTTATTTATTAAATATCATGTTCTTCGCACATAAACCACATAGACAGTCTCGAGCACTGGAGATAAAAATATTTTTTTTGGTACCGTTTGCCATTGGCCGCTTTGAACTAGTTAAGTTCGTTAATCATAAATTCGTTATGCTTTACAAAATATGAAATGCATAATAAAACAAATTCGAAATTCAAAATTAGGACTTCCAGGTGGAGGATTACGTTATTCAAAATTTTATGATTCTGGATACCGTCGTTTTTTCACAATGCGAGAAACATACATACATTCATGCAAATTCTTCGTCTTAATTTTCTGAAATATAATATACAGGGCTTTAAATATAATTTGTGGCAACAGTCTGAAAAGTGATTCAGCAGTTTATAAGGATTCAACGTAAAATGCCGTTTCGCGCTAATATCCCTTCTGAATTAATGCTCCTTTGGGCTAAAAATAAACTTGAAAGTTTCAAGAATATTTTAATGTTGGCATTAATTTTAATTGATAATTTAGGTATTAATTATTAGATTAATTGCTAGTTATTATTTTATTATATGGGGTAGTTATTATTATATACCGCAATTTGCAGTACTGAAATCACGGTTTATTAAACTCAACGGCTTACTAAACTCAAATATGCTTGGAACGGAAATGATTTAATTAAGCATTGGGAACTGTATAACGAAATAACAAATTATTACATACGCTTTCCGCGTTTCTATGTAAACGAGCACAACAGAACAAATGACTTGCCAGCTGCTGGCTACAGAGCTTCGACAGGCATGCCAAAGATTGTTATCATTGCGTATAGACAATGCTGTATTTGATGACGGACAATCTTAATCACTCGCGAGGTTAAACTGTCAGTTTAAGCAGCCGTCGGACTGACAGATCATATCGCACAGTACTATAGCATCGTTGTATAAACAATACCATAAATGCGGAAAAACCCGTGTGAATCGCGCAAAATATGGTCGTAAACCAGCTATCGGTGTACGAGATGCAGTCGCATTGTATCGAAGGCAAGAAACACAACCTTACATTTGCTAGAGATTTTAATGCAGGTATTTAGTCCATCATCTACATAAGGACCATTCGTCGAGCAATACCTTTATAACAACTGACGGCAATCTCGGGTTCCATAGTACTGGGAAGACATCGATTGCTAGGTCTGCAGTTTCTCAAGCTGAAGACTAGACATGTGTTATTTAATCCGTTGAACAGATATTCTATCTGCTGCAGAGTTCGTGTTGGACAGAATTCGCACGAAAATGCCGTATTATTTTTATGTACTGCATCTCTCGGTCAGACAGCTCCTCATTGGTCCTCTCATCACTCTGGCTGGAACCCTGACGAGTTTTGGCTACGTAGAACTACGGGCTGATCATCTATACCCCTTCAAGCATTTATTGTTCCCACAGAAAGATGCGCTTTTTCAGGGGCTAATGATCTTCTCCTTCGGTTGCACATTGCACGGAAGTAGTGCAAACATTATAGCAATGAAGTTGGAATGCTCAATTGGTTTTCAAAGGTCCTTAGACATGAATGACCTTGAACATCTGTGGGACGAGTTGCAACGATGTCTTCACTGTCTATCATGTTCGGTGAGGATTTATAATAGAAAATGAAGAATTGCTGGGCGACAATACCACCATCTCGCTTTTAGAACCTCATCGAATTCCTTTATAGACCCCAGCTATTCGCGAAAAATTTGAAGCTAGTCGGTATTGACCAGTGTGTAAAATAATTTATTTTTTCAGAGAATTCATTTGCGATTCTAGGCATTTTTGCAGATGTATACCGCTTCACAGAAAATTGCACACAAAATTTGCTGCAATGTAAGATTATTTTACCCCTAAAGTATCCTTTTTAAGTCCATGCTCATATTATACACTCACCGTTTAAAAAGTATATAAAGATACTACGGCATTTTTTTTCTTTAAATTTTTGCCTTGAAAGAGGGTATATATCCGTTATACCATTTAACTATGTTTAACTATTAGTACCTTTAACACATCAAATGCAAATAAGCTCATTCTTCTTTCTTATGAACACTATAAAAAATATAAGGCTGTCTTGCATTCGGATAGTCAATATGGTGTGTAATACCCGAAGCATAAAAACAAAAAATGCTCGTTTGAACTTTTCACTACTCTGTTCATTTCTAAGAAAACTTTAATTTTCTTCATTCTTTTCCACGACCTAAGACAAAATTAAAACTCGCCTGGCCCAAAAGATACGCAGTATAAAAATGGCTCACTTGGAATATTTCCCAGGTCAAGAGCGGCTATTATCCGCACCATGCAACAAGGAAGGAAGTGGGGACGAAAAGAGGTACGGTGGTGGAACAGACGTTATCGAGGGTTGCCGATCCCTCATCCATCACCAGCGAGAGACCCTCCCTAATTAAAGATCCGAGAACCCGAACCCAGAAGGTTCAGCTGCCGTTCTACGAATGGAGACGGGATACAAATGTTGTTTGTGGTTTTGCAGAATTATATTAACTTAAGCCAACCCCCCTCCCCATTACCACGTGATTCTTATTATGAACCTACCTTATTTCAGGTAGTTGAAGAGCTTTCTTTTTTTTCTTTTCCTTACCAAGTTCATGCAGGCTGTTACTGACATGGAAGAAGCCAGTGGGCATAGAGCATAAATCCAATAATTTTTATGTGCCAATCTAAATTGAAAAGTACCGCTTTCGAGTATTATTCGCTTTTATTTTGTTTTTTGTAACGCTTTTCAAACCTTGGATGTATCACGAAATGATAATTCGTTTTATAATCCTAAATATAAAAGAAATAAAGAGACTTTATCTGATACGCTATTTTTAATTTAAAACTTGCTTAAAAGAATAAAAAAGGGTGAAATATTCTTTCAGGAATTGTTAAAGAAAATTATTCCGATAAATACGAACTGCGTAAAGGAATTTCTTTTCTTAAGTGGTACAATTTCTATTAAATTTGTATTGATTAATTTACATTTTACAGATAGTAGTACATTCTCGTTCTTTTAAAGAATCTGTTGGTACTTGCTGTAGTCTAGTCTTAAGATGCTTTACTGCGCAAGTTCATGAGATCTGAATATTGTTGACTTCTGCAAAAATTTGCTGTCTGTATAGCAGTTGAGAAATCTTGTCAATAAAAATTTCAGAGCTCACATACTTAATAGGTAGAACAGGATGGCCGGCATGGCAGATCCCAAATACCATTGAATTTTTCCTTACTTGCTAGACACAGAAACATACTAAGATATAGATGGATGATCTAAATACAGTTTGCATCTTTGCTTACGTTGTAGAGTCTATAGGTTATGACGTGAAAAACACGTAGTACCCTCACCGGAACTCGAACCCTGCATCTCTCGAATACGCGTCTAGAATGTTCCCAGATACACCACGAAAGCATGGCCAAAGGAAAGAGAAAACACCTTATGGACTGCTCCTTTCAAAGGGCGACTGGGGTTTTAGGGACCCAATCGCCAAATCCTGGTGGTGACGAATTATCATCCACCACTTTGCAGTTCGGGCGTCACTTGTAGAGTCTATAGGTTTTTTGGAACAGGAGAGAAATGAAAAATATATAGTTCCTTCGCTGGGACTCCAGCCCTGGACCTCCTGAATACGGGTCGAATATGTTTCTAATTACACCACCAATGCATGCGAAAAGGAGAGAAAAAACACTTATTAACCTGCCTGGAAACTACTGCGTGAATAGCCTGTTGGCAAATTCTGCGGAAAGTTGATTACGAAGATTGCATGAACAACTTGGTATTATGATTTGTAAAACATAAATCTTGCAATTTAATTGTTACTCGCAGCTTTATTTTTAACGATTTTGGTAAATTTTTGAGATAATGTATATATGAGAGAAACTATATATAAAATAATAAAACTAATAT
>KK119213.1:35374-66559 GCA_000611955.2 Stegodyphus mimosarum | reverse complement strand
GGTGGTGAAAAGCAGAGGGCCAAAGAATTCCTAAGTTTATAAGCAAATAGTGTTGAATCAACTTTATGTATCTTTAAGTATTATTTTTAAATCTTAACAAATTTGTTCTGAAAATAAATTCTAAACTTATATTAAAAATAAAAATAATCATTGAAAAATTTCAACAAAAGAAATCCTTTGAACTGAAATATAGCAGAAACAGTTTAATAAAAACATTTCTAGGAAGACAGTCACTTCATTTAAAAACAGAAAAAAATCTTATAGGCTTAGGATCCGTTATGACTTAGTTTTCTAGTTTCAGCATGAGTAAAAAATTATATGCCATAGGGAAACAGATAATGATGATAAATAATTTGTGACAAAATTAATTTTTTCCCACTTAAACACCTACTTTCCGTTCCACTGAACATCTTTCAACAACTAACTTCCTTCCGGAAACAAAACAACGCAGTCGGGTTCCGCCGAAAATAAAGCGGTGCAGATATTGCGCAGTTTTAAAACATCGTCGTGCAAAGTCGTGATAAAAAATTAAAGCACATACAAATCACCGTGTGATGATAATGTCGTAGACATGAGTTTTGTAAGTATAACTGTAAGTATAACTGTAACTTTTCCGTAGGAATTAATAAGCATGGGAAGAAATAAGTACTACTTTAACCTCTCTATTTCATATTTTTGAATTAAGTAATAAATTTTTACTGAAAAAGCAAGTATAAAATTTAATAATTCAAAATCTGGAAATTAGTTAAATTAATGCTATGTATAGTAGTTAATAGAATTTTAAAATTTTGTTGCTAGTTATTAAAAGTAGTTATTTAATAAATCTCTTTTATAAGGAACTATTAGTAGAATTTACGGAAAAAATATAGCATGAAAAATAAAAAAGAAAATTCATAAGTTTAAACTACTATTAATTGCTATACATAGCCTAAATTTTTACTGATTTTCAGATTCTGAAAGCTTAAATTTACTTCTTACTGTTACAGTAACACATCATAAATAAGTATTAAATATAGAGGTAAAAGTAATACTTATTTTTTCCCCTTTATTCTTCTTATACTTTTTAAATTTCACATAATTTCTTTTTCAGTTAAGAAATGCATGTCTGCGGTATTATCATCATGCGATTATTTGTAGGTGCTTTATTTTTTTCCAACGGTGTTTTGTACTACGAAGTTTTCGCCTAGCGTTGTATTCTCTGCGACGATTTCGTCTGCGATGTTTGATCCATAATCTTCCCTCTAATATCTACTCTGAAACAAGCGTTTTTAAAAGTTCTTTAGAAAAAAATTCATTTTCACAGATATGAGGTTACAATGCTATGCACAAGATTTGGAGACATGAAATCACTAAAAAAGGCGTAGTTACCATGACGTTTCTATTTTACACTTACTAAAATAATTTTTTCTGGAGTTATAATAACAGATTTGCTAGAATTTTATGTTGCATTTCAAGCCATGTCATCAGAACGTCTTCTATTTTTTGACCTACTTCAACAGTAATCGTTGATCACACATTCACATATCTTTGAACATCTGAACGCGGGTACAAAATTCATAAAGTCGGAGAATTTGATTCAAATGAAATCGCAAATTAAATTCTAAATTTCAAAAGAATCATAAATTGGAGGAGAAATAATGATTGCTACATTAATATACTATAAAATGTCGATGTTGTTATGATAAGAACATTTCCCCATGCATTCAAAATAAACGGCTGATTATTCACGGATCCCATAGTGAGAAGGTTAAATCTAGTTAATCAATATTTATGCTTCATATTTGTGGTCACTGTTATTTCGTTAATATGAAATTCATATGCGCTAATTTCAACTTTTGGGTTCTTTAATACACAGACTCAAGTTTTAGTACAGAAAACTGCTTTATGCTCTCCAGTATCGTATGCTTAAAATTTTCTAAATGTAAGCTTTTTTATAAACATTATATATTATATGGCATTTTTATCAACAGTTGACTTTGAGCAAAAAAACTTATTTTTCTTTCTGATATTCTGAATTCCTTTCCTATTCTATACAATGATAAGGATATTCTTGAGAGAATATAAGTAATATTCTTATGGAGATTTTCTTTGGGGGGGAACTCTAATTTTAAGTCCTCGTGTCCCATAAAGTACACCACGAAGTTTATGCAAGTAAGTTATACCACTAACAAAATAAAGAAGTGGACAACAGCGCTGCAAATGGGTAAAAATTATTAAAAAACAATACATAAATTAAAATAATAGTAAATGAAGAAAGAAAATAAGTAAGATAAAAAGTAATAACAAACGAAATAAAAAGAGTTAAAAAATCTTAAAGCTTTCAGATTTTAAATTACGCCCAAAAGGGCGTTTTTTTAACGTTTTGTGTGTTACCTTATTTATTAAATATGTTTTTCGTACTTAAACCATAAAATGCAATTCAACAGCAATATCGCAAAATAATTTTAAAATGAGCATATCTTTAGATTTTCCGATACACAGTCTCGCGCCCTGGAGATATTTTTTTTTTCTGTACAGTGTTGCCACTGCTCGCTTTGAAATCATTGAGTTTGTTAATCAAAAATTCTTTAATGTATCACAAAATATGAAACAGATAATAAAACAAATTCCAAATCAGGGCTTCCAGATGCCCATATTCGGTGGAGGATTGCGTTATTCAAAATTTGATGGCTCTAGGTACCTTTGGTTTATCACAGTGCGAGAAACATACATACGTTTATGAAGTTTCTTCATTGTTTAATTTCTTTAAATATAATACAGGGCTGTAATATTTGGTTGGTAACAGTTTGAAAAGTGAATCAACGCAAAATGCGAAAACGAAATTAATAACCCTTCTGGGCTTACGGCCGTTGGGCTAAAAATGATAACTCAATAATCTAAACCGAGAATAAAACTTCGAAAAGCAGAAATTATCTCTTTAGTCTGAAAACGTTCAGATAAAATTAGAGGCCAAGATACAGACAGGTGCTTAGAAGTTGCCTGCAAAGTATCTTCCTCTGCTGGACATGATGAATGCGCTCCGGAAGAATATGCTTGACATCCTCATAGCCGATACCGCTGCCGCAAAAAGCACTTGAAACCAGTCCAAATCGCTTCAAATAGCTATTAAAATTGTCATGTCCAGTCAAAAATTGAGTTAATTTAAAATCTGTTGGAAACTGATCAACTTTTTTCATGTTAAAAATTGTAGGAAAAAAAACCTTTGGTTCACTGCGCTTTTAGTGAGGTCAGATACTCTCTGTTCCAAATACAGATAGCATCATTTCTATAAAAGCGCTTGCAATGAGAAACAGGAACACAGAGATTTAAATCAATCTGACGTTTCGTGGCTAGCTTTGCCAGAGCTTTGCCTCTCTCGTTTCGAAAATTTCCAGTGTCCACGAACGTAAGCAAAATGAATGTCGATATCAAGGTCTTGGAAGATCTTAATGATAAGATGAATTTCAACAGCAATTTCTCTGAAACATTAATATTCTGCACAATTGTATCGAAGAAAGGGGATCACTACATATTAAAATACGCATTGAATACAAACGCATTGAACTCAACTTCACTGCAGGAATTTTGAATTCATATTACAGCAAAGTTTAAACATAGTAACATAGCCTGAAAAACAGAACCCTTATTATTTCTGTACTGTTTTAAATCCCTTTTTTGTTTTTCTTCATAAACAACAAAAGCAAGACCAACCTTATCATTCATCTTACTCCCGACTGTGAAACAAGTTAATTTGTACTCTTCAAGAACAACATCGGAATAGCCAACAAATAGTATAGGATTCCTGTCAAAAGAAGTGGCAAAAAAGAAACTTCAAGATTGCCGTCAACAGAACTTGATGAGGATTGTCTGCAAATGCTTTCCTTCATCGCAATATTGCTCAAAATCTCAATATCTTTAGGTGGAATACCAATTACAGTAAGAAGTACCTCGTAACTAATTTTCCTGTAGATAGGTACAATTCTTAAAAGAAATCTACTTTGAATTTTCCTTGGAAGCTTGCAGTTTACATTTTTCAGATAAGAAATGCACCAAACTCTTGAAGCATAGGAAATAACCGGCATTATTTCTTTGTTATAGATCAATTTAAGAATATCTTTTTTGCTTCCATACGTGTTTTTAGAAATTTTAAATAATCCTGAGAAAACCTTCTCGCATTTCCCCGACAGCTTAAAGGAATTTGAAAGTAAATACACTACTCGACATTGAAAATGCCAAACCAAGAAGGAGTGGTCAGAAATTTATGCAAATTTTAGAGTTGACGCACGTCACTGAGTTATGCGAATGATGTGAAATGCGCAGCTCTCCGACGCACGTGAAGTAAGATATAAGGTAAGGAACGTGCAGAATGGGCAATATTCGTGACGTTATTTCTGCCAGACGAATTATCGAAGGAAGTTGGTTTTTGTCCCGGAGGATACGTGTAATAGGAGAGAATGCCAGGCCGCCGTCAACGAAGGCACTTCCAGCAGATAGACGATTTTACGAGGAGTATGGTGATCGGACTGAGAAGGGCGGGTTGGTCCTTACGTCAAATCGCAGCTGATACCCACATGGGTGCGAGCACAGTGCATCGACTATGGCGAACATGGTTGGAACAAGGAAATATGGGAAGAAGGAGGGGTGCAGGTGCAGCCAGAGTGACGTCAGCAGGTGTGGATCGACGCATCCGCCGACAACCTGTGACGGTCCCGCAAGTCACTTGTATGGCGATTCTGCAGCATGTGCAAGATACCCTGGATGTTCCCGTCTCGACGAGAACCATTTCCCATCGATTGGTTGAACGTTTCCTGCACTCACGGCGTCCGTTAAAAAGACTGCCATTAACCCCACAGCATAGACGCCAACGTTTAGAATGGTGCCGGACGGGAGCGATGTGGATGACAGTGGCGAAACGTCGTGTTCTCAGATGAGTCACGCTTCTGTTTATCCAGTGACAGTCGCCGCATACGTTTGTGGTATCGACGGGGAGACAGATCTAATCCGGCGGCAGTAACTTTGGAACGCCCCTTCGCGCGACAACGAGGCATAATGATTTAGGACGCTATTGCCTACGATTCCAGGTCACCTCTAGTTCGTATTCAGGGCACTATGACGGCCCAACGATGCTTGGATAATGTACCGCGGCCGGTGGCAATCCCCTACCTTCAGGGGCCTAATGCATTTTTGGATAACGCCCGACCACACAGTGGTCGCATCTGCCAACCTACTCTGCAACGTATACAGATGCTTCCCTCGCCACCGTGCTCTCCTGACCTGTCACCAATCGAACATGTGTGGGATGTGATTGGACGCCGTTTGCAGACTCTGCCCCTGCCTCGTTCAGAAAACGAACTGTGGCAAATGGGACACCATCCGCCCTCTTATTGACTCTATGCCTAGACGTGTTTCTTCGTGCATCGCTGTCCGCGGAGGTCCTACATGCTACTGAGCCGACGCCGTTCTCGCTCTGAATTCTAACTATCATTTTGAAATAAAGATCACTTATTGCTGCTTACTGTCTCTATCTTTTCCCCAAATTTCATCACTTTCTGACCACTCCTTCTTGGTATTGCGGTTTCAATGTCGAGTACTGTATATTGAAAATACTGATTAATACCGAAACTAGCATACCCAGTAACCTGCTATACCTTTTCCATCTACCTCATCAGGTTTAACACGTTTTCGCAAAAATAACAAAAGAATTACACTTGTTACGATTACTCTAATCACGGATTTGTCATTAATAACGGGCTAGTAAGGCAAGTTAAAAATAGGCATATATTAAAAGGAAGATATGTTATCAAATGTTAGACATTTAATACTTACGGTACTTTATCCAAGAGAAGCTACAGATACACAAATTATTGTAAACATTAGTTCTGGTACACGCTTGCTGTAAGATGCACAGATCCAAACTAACGTTGTAACAGAAGAAATATAAGTGATTTTTCAAAAGATATATTTTATTCTCATTCATAGATGATTTTTTTAATGTTACGATTTTTTAATTCCGATTTTGACTATCCTCTTTTAACTATCCAACAGATGATTCTTTCAATTATCCAATTCAGTCTCTTCTTTAAAAAAAATCATTAACTGTTATACAGAGGAATAAGAAGTTCGAATTCATGATCAAGAAGCTGAGTTTTAGAAGCAAAGTTATTAGCCAAAATGGCGTTAGTCAAGAACGGCTATCAGTCTTAGAATTATTATTAGGCCAAGAAGAGATTTTGCGTTGGAACGCTAATAAAAGTCTGAATCAGATTTCAAATTTTTGCCGCCAAATATTATCCCCCTGTATTATATTTAAAGAAATTAAATAATAAAGAATCTGCATGAACGCATGTGTGTTTCTCGCATTGTGAAAAAACAATGGTACTTAGAGCCACCAAATTTTGAATACATAGCCCTCCACCCGAACATGAGCACCTAGAAACCTGAATTTTGAATTTCGGATTTGTTTTATTGAGTATTTAATATTTTGCAAAACTTCGAGAAATTTTTGATTAAACTCAAAGATTTCAAAGCGAGCAGTGGCAACATTGTAGGGATAAAACATTTTTATTTTCAAGGCGCGAGACTGTCTATCGGAAATTCTAAACATATGCTGTTTTTAAGTATTTTGTGATATTGCTGTTGAATTGAATTTTATGGTTTAAGTGCGAAGAACATGACATTTAATAAATTAAGGTAATGCACAAAACGTTAAAAAAACGCCCCTTTGGGCGTAATATAAAATCTGAAAGATTTCAGATTATTATTATTATTATGATTATTCTCTTCTTAATAGGCCCACAAATATTCATAGTTGTGTATTTTTAGATTAAAAATAAAGTATATAGCGTAATAAACAAAATTTTAAAAATTTAACCTTGTTTCTTCAAGAGTTATGTAAAAATTAATGTAAATACCATTGTGTTTGACATGTGTTGTAAATCATAAACATAATTGCTACTTAATTTTGATCTATTTGATTTTATTTACAATACCTATAAATTAATAGATGACAGTTATTAATACATTTGTAGCTGATTTTCACTTCCGCATTTCGAGCATAATTCATACTATTATATATTCGATGATACTGATAAAATTACACATTCAGTATTTTTAGAATTCGTAAAAGTATTACGAGTTGCAAAAGAAATAATAATGCAAGAAACTTTACAGAATATTTTCATTAGTGTTAGAAAAGACTTAAAAAGTTACATTAGGAATCAAAATTCATTGTTAAAAATATTCTTTGAGTCAATTTGGATAGAAATGTATAACAATGTATTTAGAACTGCTATCGTAACACTGAATCTAAATGTAATATAGAATTTAATTTATACTTTTATGTGCAGCTTTCTTAACTACTTTATGCAAAAATTACCTAGCACATTAAAAAATTGAACTATGTTCAAGGAGAAAAACGCAAAAGATATCCTAACGTAAATCAAAGCATTTCCAAGGTATTCGTTGATTAATCTAATAAACTGAATTAACCACGAAAGCTAGCATAGTCACCTTATCTCTTACATTTCATACAACCCATCTGTCATTACTCTTCGCTTCATGATTACTTTGGGACAAATGTACATAAAAGAAGTATCTAATACGCTTTATATGCAGTAATAACTATAGAATTATTCTGCTAATAGAAAACATATTGCATGGAAACAAATTATTTCTGAGCAATTAGTTAGCAAAAGCTATTATTGGGTGAATGAAGTCTTGCGAAATATTTTTTGAAAGGTATTCATCGATCATTCTACATTCCACATTTGATGGGCTATTATATAAAAAAATGAAAGATGCTTCCTCAACATCTTTTTATCATTGAAAAGCACAGAAAGAAAAATGTAAGAAAAAAGAACGTTGTAAAGTTTTCTTATAATTTTTATTCAAGAATAAACAATAAAAAGAACACGGTACTACGCAAAGTTGTTAAAGATTGCAATTTACCAGCGTCTTATTAACAAGTTCGTCATGATATGAGTTGAACCAATCACGACCAGGAAATCATTGTTCTTTAATTCTACCCACTGTCTTATCCGTAACAATGAAGGTCGGGCTGATGAATGCTGCAATAAACCTACACACTTTGTAAAAAATGTTCTAATTCAAAGGACCAGAATATTAAGGAAAGAAAGTTAAATTGCAGCATTAAACAGATTTAAAATTAGAATACCAATCTATTCGATTGGCATTATTTCCTACGATGGAAATACCTTTACTGTAAGTAAACAAAAAGCAAACAAAAGATGCATTTGTACGCTGTACCAGTTAAATTCAGTTTACTAATAGTTTGCAATAATAATAATACTGATCAGGTAAAACTGGAAGGAATTCAAAAGGTAAAAAGTGAATTAAAAAAATAAAAATAATGTTCAGTGTTTTAAGTAAAGTTAACAATGCCAAGAATAATTAAATTTTCATAAACGAAGCAT
The DNA here is from genome assembly GCA_000611955.2 of Stegodyphus mimosarum. Lineage (NCBI taxonomy): Eukaryota > Metazoa > Arthropoda > Arachnida > Araneae > Eresidae > Stegodyphus > Stegodyphus mimosarum. The sequence goes on along the minus strand of KK119213.1, from coordinate 58,148 downwards.
TTTATATTTTTGCATTTGTCTGTATTAAATCCTAACATTTTACGTCTGATCTCTTATACCGCTTTGCATAGAAACCTCGTTCATACTTGTAAATTTGCTATCCACTATTGATTCTCCTTTTTTAAAAATCACTCGGTTAACATTCAATGCAAATCAACGCATTTTATGTCTTCATAAAGAGCCTTAACACGGATACGAAGATAATAAGGCTGTTGCAATAACCTTTTTTAAGAACAACAACAACAAATCTACGTACTCAAGGCCCACCAGCGGCCGAGCGGTAAAGACGCTGAACACTGGTAGTTCGGTAGGTTCAAATCCCGCGAACGGGCTGGCTGCATGGGCGTTTTCGTGGTTTTCCCCACGTGTAACGTGTATACGAGCCAGTTTCCCTTAAAAAGTCCTCCACGAAGGCATCCCTCCCTTTAGGCAGATAGACCTCGTGTGCTTTGCCATAATTGAATAACCTAACCTAACCTACGTACCCAAACCACAAAATTCAGTTCAAGAGCAATATCGCAAAATAATTTAAAAATGAGGTTATCTTTAGAATTTCCGATGCACAGTCTCGCGCGTTGGAGATAAAAATGTTTTTTCTGTACAACGTTGCCATTGCTCGCTTTGAAATCCTTGAGTTTCTAATAAAAAATTCGGTAAAATTTTAAAAAATATGAAATCAGTAATAAAAGAAACTCCAAATTTCAAATTTGGGCTTCCGGATGCCCATATTCGTTATTCAAAATTGGATGGCTCAAGGTACCGTTGTTTCATCACAATGAGAGAAACATACATACATTTATGCAGATTCTTCATTATTTAATTTCTTTAAATGTAATACAGGGCGACAATATTTTGTGGCAACAGTTTGAAAAGTGAAACAACGCTTGTAGTGAATCAACGCAAAATGCCTAAACGAGATTAATAGTCCTTCTGGCCAAATTGCCTCTCCTTTGGACTAAAAAAAAAAAAAAATCACGTAGCATTTCAAAATGGTAACATCATTCAATGGATCTCACAGCCAAATTTCCTTTCGTCTTATAAAAAGAATTATTCAAGGATATCTAACTAAGCAAAAATGATTAAAGTTATTTTTACAAAGCCATATCAAAAAGCATAAAATTCCAAGATGAAAATCAGTTACCCTTGCCTTTAAGTAAACGGGAGCCGTGAGTCTTTATCATCTCTTTAGCCTGGTATGTTTTACATCAGGTACTTTCTTTCCCATAAATTCAATTATGATATTTCTGCCGATGTATCTTCTGCAACGAGCATTAATCAAAAACCCGAATATTGTTAAGGATGATTAATGGCCAAGGAAGCGTGTTTGAATTCGGTTGAATTAATTTATCGACTAGGGATGATTGATTTTTGATGGACGCGAAGATTAACTCTAGCGTGATTTTTAATCGATTACTTGCAACCAAATATGCCAATGTCTACAAATCAATCCGGTATGGGGAGGGAGTTGGAAATGTATCAAGTCATTTGTTCCATTAAGTCATAAAATGAAATAAGTGCACTAAAACGTAGTTTTCGCAGTTTGTCTCCTTGCCTGATTTTTCCCCTTTCAACGTGCTCTTTCTGCGCATGTGCAGATCATTCTAATTTTCTTGATTTGTATATTTTAAAGTTCATTTCCAGTAATGCATTTATTATATTCCATGGTTGAAAACTAATTATTAAATAAATTACATACAAATTACTAAATAAAAAAAATCAGACATCGTGAAAGAACACTTATTTTTGATAATGTGCATAGTTTCTGTTAGCTGTTTCAAATTCAGTTACAAATAGAATTGTTCCTAACTAGAAAGAATAACAATCAAGTACCAAAAAAACTCAAATTAGAATAATATTCAGCGCTTTCACTCAGAAAACTTATGCTATTTTAAGGTTGTCAGGACTGGTTGTTCGATGCATACTCTTGGCGAACATATTCGTGAATTAAACTAAGTCCTGATCCTTGAACAGGGAGCTGAATGCAGTTATGTTCTGTGGTAGAAAACTGTGGTTATGTGGTAGAAGAACTGCACTTAAGAAGAATTTAAAATCCTCTTTTATTAAACCACAATTATATACAGCTACTTCCCAATTCGGGAGGAATACAGAAAATGACGACCGCACTTGGGTCTAAACTGAACAATCAAATAATTTAAACTAAAGTTAATTAGAAATTAAGTAGTCGTTGCTCACAGAGCTATAAACGCGAGGTTGGCCTCTATGCTAAATGGTGCGTAGCAAGGTTTAACTTATACTAACGCACTTAGATTTACTTCAAAAAGTAATAGAGTAACAGCGCTAAGGCTTAGAATTTAAATACTAGCTGGTCAGGCGAACGTCGAACAAAGCAGCCGTGATCTGAAACTAAAAGGTCTCTCACACTGAGAGGTTCCTACCTATCGCTTAAATACCAAAACTTGGCTCACTTCAAATTAGCATAAAGCTGAAACTCGCGCTTATTCTAACGGGAAGTTGAAATAAGAACAGATAGGAAAGGCAAATTAAAATAAAACTTTGTTAGTTTAAACTGAAACCTTACAAGGTAAAGAAAACTTATTTGTCTATTTTGCTTATGAGTTAAAACTTTTATTTTTAATAATGAATAATTTTCTCCAAAGAGTGTAAATTCATCACTCAAAACTGCGTCTGCATTCAGCGAACTATAGTTATAGTAGTTTTTACATGCATTTATGGCATATTATCAGCATTTAGAAACCTGTAAATTTTCTTCTAAACGTGGGTAGCGCATTTCTGTAATGTCTGTACCTCATGACCGGAAATATGCCATTAAGTACAGTGTGGTGCACGAAATATCATATTGTTGAGTGCGTACGGGTTCGTAATGGATTGAATGCACAAGCCGTTAAAAAGTTAATAAATTTTATTCTTTTCACTTGAAATAAAACAAAAGACTGAAATATTTCCTCAGAGACATTCGTACAATATCACGATATCTCAAACGTTAAACAGAACTCAATTCAAAACAGGAGAAACTAATTCTGTCTCACTGCGAATTCGCTACAATCAATAACAGCATTAAGTAAACAAACAGTTCGTTTAAAACAACAGCAACTGAGCTGAGCTGTTTTAATTTGGCTTTTATGAGCTTTTTAATTATTCACGAGAACATTCTGGTAAAATCTATTGTCTTGATTTTTCTGGATGGCAACAGCAATTACGAGATATTTATTTATTAAATATTAAATGCACGCGCTCTTGTTTTTTTACTTTTCCGACGTAGCTTTCTCTTCAAATTCGTCTACGTTGCACGGGAAAATAAAACAATTTTAATTACAATTCTAAATAAATATGAAAACTGTAACAATATCCTTTGTTTTGTTTATTACACATTTCTTTATAATCGAAAGGTTACAAAATGAATGCATAGTTAACCGCCGGAGTACGGAAAGGGAGTTTAGTGGACAGTGTGTTCAGTGTGTCCAAGATTTTACTTCGCAGCCTCCTGCAAGCGAACTTTTGCATTTGTCCCAACCCTCCGGCATACGTCTTCTAACACTGAGTGGCACAACTGCACGATAAAAGCCTCGAGCTCTTCTACATTTGCAGGCTTTCTTACAAATACCTTATCTTTCAAAAAGTCTCACAAAAAGAAATCATGCGAATTGATATTCAGGTTATATACACGGATCCATTGTGTCCCACTTCTGTAACGTTTAGAAAACTGGTGTGGCTTTTTAATCACATTAAGCATCTCCCACAGGGAATCAAGAGCAACATCTGTAGCATGTTGGTAGACTCCGCGTTACCACTGAAAGAGCAAACGGAGATCTGTTGCCATTTTCAGGAACGCAGACACTTGATGGGCGACGTCGATTCGTTTTCAACGCAGGATCGCTGTTTGTAAAATCTGTGAATGGTAAAGGATTCCTCTTTGGGCCAATATGTGCCAGAAAACATCTTTGTGTCATCACAGAACTCTTTGTTTTTTCAAATAACATTCTAGCTTTCTTTTCAATTCTCAATCGGCTGTTTATCCGCCGTGTTGTTTCATGCTAAGCTTTCTTGCAATCTGTTGTTTCATGGCGAGCTTTCTTGCAATCTGTTGTTTCATGGCAAGCTTTCTTGCAATCTGTTGTTTCATGGCAAATTAGAATCCGTTACTGACTCCTCCTGACAGCAGCTGGGTTTTAAATGAATAAAAGAATTCGAATACACGTTTTTAGCATTCAGAATATAATATAAAAAATTATATGGGATAACTAAATAGTGTGACATTTCGTGTGTCATTCTGCTTAACCTGCATTTGGTTACCGTATCCTGCAGTAATTAAAAATGTTATTGTCTAATACTGAAAGATTAAGTTTTCACGCAGTTTCATGTATTTATTTGCTTGAATATGCCCTTTCGCTTTTAAAATTGAAAGACTGTTTTTATTTCCACGTATTAGTTGTGCGGGAGGTACTACACTTATCTTTTATATAAAAATTCTGGTTAATTAACAACTTATTTAAAATAGATTTTATATCTCAAATAACATTTTATTTTTCAGAGCTTGTTGTCCTTTGTCTCTTCTTTTATTATTTTTGAACTACGTATATGAGTTAAGAGGGAACATAGATCACTAGTTCTAGCTTTCAAATTACGTTGTCCTTCTTCACGCGAATGAAAAGCTTTTTATATTCCTGTAAAGACCATTATATCTTCCTTCATTTTAAGTGAATTTATTCATTTTAAGTATTTAGTTCATGATGATAATGAGGGAAAAAATTTAAAAACCAAAAGAAGCTGCTTTATTTTGTCAGTTGATGAAGTGTTTCAGTTATCAGGACTGAATGTTCGGTGCATATTCTTGGCAAACATATTCGCGAAACGTTAAGTCCTGATCTTGAACAGGGAGCTGAATGCAGCTATATTCTGTGGTAGAATACTGTGATTAAGTGGTAGAATAACTATACGTAAAAAGGATTTAAAATCATCTTTTATTAAACCACAATTATTTACAGCCACTTCCCAACTCAGGAGGGATACAGAAAATAATGACCGCACTTGGGTCTAAATTGAACAATCAAAGTCTTTAAGCTAAAATTAAATAGAAATTAAGTCGTCGTTGCTCAAAAAGCTATAACGTGAGGTTGGCCTCTATGCTAAAGGGTGCGTAGCAAGATTTAACTAATACTAACGCATTTAGATTTACTTCAATAAGTAATAGCGTAACAGCGCTACGGTTTAGAGTTTAAGTACTAACTGGTCAGGCGAACGTTGAACAGAGTAACAGTGGTCTGAGACTAAAAGCTCTCGCACCCTAAGAGGTTCCTACCTCTCGCTTAAATAGAACTTGGCTCACTTCAAATTAGCATAAAGCTGAAACGCGCGCTTATTCTAACGGGAAGTTGAAATAAGAACAGATAGAAAAAGGCAAATTAAAATAAAACTTTGTTAGTTTAACTAAAACCTTACACAGTATATTTTAATATTTGAAAATATATAGAAACCATGAAATCTATAGATGATTTTCAGAGGAAAGCAAAAGACTGAAGATCAAAATAAATTTTTATTTTTGTAATTAATTTGGTAGACACAAATAGATTAGAAAATATAGCGTTGTATTAATACATAAATATATTTTTCACTCGATTTCATTGTGTGTTCCATATGCCAGACCACTACGAGCGGACGCCCTTAGTAAAAACATATATTTTCATCACTAAACACCAGGAAAAATAAGAATTATTTATTTACATTTGCACATGAATTTTTCAAAAATAAGGGGGGAGAATCCTCATATTAAATCAATTAAACCCATTAATTGCAGAAAAATATTAAAAATATTTTCTATGTATCCTGTTCCATGTGTTATGTTTCCATGTTCCAAGTTCCAATATGTGATGTTCATTGTTCTGATTCTTCATCTTTGCAATTGTTCTGATTATGCTATGATTCTATGCTCCTTTTCAGAAAATTTACTGAGAATACTTATTCAAGAATCTGTTGCTCCTTTCCTAGAAATTAAAATTTAATGAAGCAGTAAAGGAATGACTAAGATAATTGAACTATTCCATCCTATGCTGGAGAATCAAATTCAAAGCAGGTTGACCAAAGTTGGCAACACTCAACTTTCTTTGCAGTTTCCTACAAGAGACTCGTGCATAAACAAACACACTTACTTTTCATTTTCCTGAATATTCCAGTCTTACCTTCTCATGCACTGAAAGACTGAAGAATAATACAGGAAGATTTAATACAGGAAAAAACTTAGCAAGTCTTATTGAGACCACAAAGGCAATTTTGCTACCAAAAACGCCGCTCGACATGTAAAAAAACATCTGCCCACTTGTTCACCCATGCCAAATTTTCTAATTCTTACCATTTCATATTTTGCTGTTGCAGTATCTCTAAATAAATCCATATGAATCAAACGAATAAGATACTCGGAACGTAACGCACAACAGCAGATGGCAACGGGGAAAAATCCGACCGCAATTGCCAGCTTGAAAAGCGAGCAACTGCAAGCCTGTCGAGTTAGTCATCCCTTAGTAGTAGTAGGGATATCCCCGTGTTTTGGACATAGCAAAATAGGAACTGCCATTGGAATCATTTATCATAGACCTCCCCCTCCCACGGCGCGTGCTCTTGCGTGCCAAACGATCATTTATCAAGTTCCTCTTTAGTCTTGCCCCCCTTCTTCCGACATTGAGGATGAAAAGAAAGTTTTAATTTTTAAAGGGGGAAAAAAATCCCGTTCGGAACTCGGATACAAATCTGAGGGGAGCGACCGATGACTGCGCCTTATTTGTTGGGATATAATAAAGTTTTTTTGCGTTGTTTTTCTTTTTGTGCTTAAAAAACTCCTGTTGTAGAGGAACGTACGCTGTGCTTTTGCCGTTATATCGATTCGCTGTAGTAACCCGAATAAACGGAAGTACTTTCATCTATTCGGCAGAACAAAAATGTAATTATGAATACGTCTTCGGGTGCCGGGTTTGTGCTCAAATTGTTTAACGGTGCAATTTATTTTTTTGCTATTCTTCAAGCAATTGTTTTGCTGTAATAGTTGCAAGAAACAATAAGAAAGAAACGCTTCCCGCATTCATGGCGATTGCAGGCATGATATGAAATGGAGAGGATTAAACACATTTTCTACAATAAATAACAAAAATTAATTTCCTTTAGTATGACTATAGTCATATCGAAATGAGCTCTACAAAGAATTCGACGACAACAGAGTATCAGTTTGAGACGACACAAATGTCTTTTAGAGCTAGAGAATCCATTGTTTTTTAGTGCTTTCAGTCTTTGAAAGAGGAAGACAAAGTGTAATAATAGTCTGCGGTACATGACATGACCTATATTATTAAAAAAATTAATTATGTGATATCTTGAATATTTTGATAAACGATATTTTATGAAAACAGTTTGATAAACAGGATGTCCTGCGTCCAGCTGAACTGAAAGGATTTCAGCAGACAAAAAGATTATTTTTACAGTAATAATTTATGTATGATTTTTGACTACTGAAATTTTCCTTTATGACTAACATTAAGCTTTTCATTTTTGAAGGTAATAGGCCGATAAATGTTTAGAATAATCAATAAATACTGTAAAAATGCCATTGGCATATTTAAAAAATTTTCGAAACTTTCCAAATCTTTAATATTTATTTTGTAAAACAGAAGACCTCATCAATATCTGTACCAAGTAAAAATAATTATAATTTTCAACAATGTTTTCTTGGTCAAAATTATTTTGCATTGCATATAATTTCGTATGATAATTATATATCAACCGTACAGTGATAATTATGAGAAATTTTTACTATGTAATAAGGATAATTTATTAAACAACTGTGCATTCACGATAAATAAAGCTAAAAATCTAAATTCAACATTAAAACACATTTAACTTGAATATATATGAGTTTATAACTAACTGAGGGGTATTTTGAAAATGCTTTTTTAATAAAATGGAAATTCTGTTTAAAACATCTTTGAAAGATTTTAGAAAAAAATTTGAACCATTCTGTTCAAAGAATTTTAACAAAATATATAAAAAATATTTATCTGAAAGCAAAGAAACTTTGTGGTGGACTTTCTAAAGAAATTTGGCTCATATTTTAGTAACACATGGGTATTATCTCAAACATAGCATTTATTAAAATCTATCTTTAATTGTGTTACTTAAAATTTGCAAAAAATAATATGATAAGAATCTGAAATAATTCTCATTTTAGTTCAAATATGTAACAACAGGATTTTTAAACATTTTATTATCCTCTATCAAACATTTTGAAGAACATTTATATAAATAGAAATAAAAAAAGCAAAAAATCTGAAAGCTTTCAGATTTTATATTACGCCCAAAGGGACATTTTTTAACCATTTCCGTGTTACCTTTAGTTATTAAATATCATATTCTTCGTACGTAAACCATAAAATTAAGTTCAACAGAAATATTGCAAAGTAATTTTAAAATGAGCATATCTTTAGAATTTCCGGTATACAGTCTCGCGCGCTGGAGATAATTTTTTTTTTCTTACAGTGTTGCTATTGTTCGCTTTGAAATCTTTGAGTTTAGTAATCAAAAATTCGTTAAAGTTTTACAAAATATGAAACGGATAATAAAACAAATTCCAAATTCTAAATTTGGGCTTCGAGATGACCATGTTCTGGTGGACTACATTATTCACAATTTGATGTCTCTAGATACCGTTGTTTTTTCACAATGCGAGAAACATTCATACTTTCAACGCAGATTCTTCATTATTTAGTTTCTTTAAATATAATGCCGGGTTCTAATGTTTGGTGACAACAATTTGAAAAGTGAAACTCCGTTTAATAGTGGATGGCGCAAAATACTAAAATGAAATTAATAGCTCTTCTGGACAAATTGCGCCTTTGAGCTAATATATTTAAATGCTCTTTATTTGGTAATTTAAAAACAAGAAAAGTTGTTAATAATATTTTTTGTAAAATGAAATTCACTTATTTAAAAAAAAGGAAAGTAAATAATGCTCAATTCTCACAAGAACCGAAATATTTTTAATAGAGAGCTTATTTTAAAATTTTATTTTACTATGTACCTATTTCTTTCCAGACAAGATTATATAGGAGTTTAAATTAATAAATAAATCTGCCTTGGTGCACTGATTTTCACAAAGAACGCTTTTTCTGAACAAGATATAAATTGTAATAGAAAACTTTTACTTTGTTTGCCTTAGTTCCGAGCAGTTAATCCAGTGGCCAACAGAAGAATACATAAATTAACTTTCACTGGAGTTTGTTTGCGTGACCCTTTGGGATGTTAAGAATAATGATATCAGTTGACAAGTCTGTCATGTAACACTGCGCAATGTCTGAATTAATGGGTTGTTATTATATTAAGAAAATTATTCTGAAAACAAAACCGTGATGTCGAAAATTAGTTTTCTTTTTCTAATTTATCAAATATAACAATAAGCTCGAAATCCTTCGTTAGAAACTTTATCACGTGCGTTGTTAAGCATTTTATTGCCAACGGAAGAATGAAATATGAGTCTCCATGGGCTGTTGTACTACACCGACTAGTCTAAAGTCAACAGAAAATTTTATGGTCTGCAAAAGACTTCTCATAAGAGAAGAGTTTAGATTATAAAAGTTTTGTTATTATGATAAGCAAAATAAAAATATTCGTAAAACAGATACAACCATGTTTTTTTTTATGTTTTCGTTTCTTAGTTTTATAATATTTGCATGAAATTTAATTGCAAACAAAATTCGCTTCTGCAGAACTGGGCAAGGGTGAAGCAAGTGAGGCACTTAATGAATCAGGGGCGCCAAATTAAAAACTAAAATTAAGAAATTCATTTAAAAAAATTAATTATGTTGTTGTTATTGTGACTTATCTCACTTGTCTGTCACGAAATTCATCGTGGTAAAGAGTGCAAGATTGAGCTTGTAGTTGGCAAGAGTCTTCAGCCCCATACAGGTGAAAATACGACTTTGTTAATTTCTTCCCCAAAGCTTTTATGGAAAGCACCCCGGGGAGCATATAAGCATTCTGTACTGCGCCACGAGCATAGAGAAAAATCCGTACTTGCAATTGGACATACTTTCCGATGACGTAATTTCTCTTTGCGTAATGACGTTTAGACGGGATTCTTATGGTTTTGATTTCGATGAATGACGTGAGTGAGTGACACGGGCGGGAAAATTATCGTTTGTTTTCCTTGAAACGAAAAAAATTTAGCTGCAGCGTTCTGCAGTTGGTTTCCTATATTCCATTATAAATCTTTGTTGCTATCAGAAGCAATCTTAAGCGCTTAGATTATATAAATATCTGAATTCACGAATTTAGTGTAAAAACCAAAACATGACGATCTTGAACAACTAAGGCGGCATTTTCTGCTAGTAAGTATACTACTGTTATTGCAATTCCCATTGCAATCTGTTCCTTTCAGATTGCAGAAAATATTTCCTTTGCAAATGTTTTGTCTATGTTTAATGCCCATGACATTTCTAATATTCTGTTGCCTTAAAAGAAAGAAAAAGTGCATTCAGTATTGTCGCTGAATTTAATGCACGTGTATAAGAAAAGAAACTTCTTTCTCTGACAAACACTATTTTTATGCAAAAGTACACTCACTTGCAAAAGTTAAGCACGAGGATGTAAAATGCAAAAAAATCAACAAATCTGCTTTGATTGACACAAAATTCGGCAGGAAAGTAGCATATATATTTATGCATAAAACAAAATCAAAATAATTATATACAGAAATGAAAACAATATTAAATTTTTGTTAGTTATCAGATAATGACATACAGGAGACTTAAACAGAATTATGTATAAAGTGAAAATAAACAGCATAAAATGAAAAAAGGACATTAATAGGGTATGTGATCCCCCCTTATCTGTTTACAAAGTAAGTTTACACCTTGTGACTATGCTTTCAATTAGGTGGTCAACCACCGCAGAATTAAGCAGTCGCCATTCTTCCTGTAGAGCAGTTTCCAGCTCACTAAGAGTGGCTGGAGGTGGGAAACGTGAAGACACAGCACAGCCGAGAGCATTCCAAAGATTTTCAATGGGATTAAGGTCGGGCGAATATGCTGGCCACGCCATACGTGCAATTCCTTCACTCTCCAGGTAGTCATCGACGATGTCAGCTCTATGGGACGTGCATTATCGTCCATTAAAACAAAAGTAGGGCCAACTGCTGCAGCGTACATTCTCATAATGGGTTCTAGGACTTCATTCGATACCGAACAGCCGTCAAAGAACCCCGTTTAAAGATGTGCAGGTCGGTGCGGTTTCCTAATGAAATCCCTGCCCACACCATAATGCTTCCCCCCTCGGAATGCGTGATGTTCGGTGATGTTTCGTTACTGATTGCTTGTTCGTTGTTCACGCCATATCCTTATATGCTTGTCATCTGGCTCCAGAGCAAATTTTGACTCATTAGTAAACATGACATTGCCCCAGTCAAACACATTCCAAATGACATGTTCCCGGCACCACTGTAATCGTGCCCCTCTTGATTGGACGGATAGAGGAACACAAACTCGAGGTACCCGGGCGTACAGTCCACTCATACGTAATCTTTGGCGTACAGTAGCTGCAGATATCGCCTTACCAATGGACACTGTAACCATAGACGTCACACTTGTGGAGGTCGCTCTGCGATTCCGCTTGGCTACAATAGCGATACATAAGGCTCAAGGACTTTGTCTCTGTATCTTTGACCATTCACAGACCCCGTGTCAAAGAAATGGAGGTCTGTGCGGCCGTCCATCATGATGCCTGCCCATACCATTACTCCCCTTGATGGAAAATGATGTCTTTCCGATATGTTTCTTGGTTCAAAACGTGTTCCATGTTCTGTCCATATCGTTACCCGACGAGAATCAGTACTCAGACTAAACCGGGACTCGTCACTGAAAATCACATTGGCCCACTCTCTCATTCATGTTTCAAACTCCAGGTCAAACGAGCGCGTTTCTGCGCAGACGTGAGGGGAATGCAAACTGCTAGTCTTCTGGCATACAAGTCAGCATGATTGAATCTCCTGTAAACAGTTTGTCTCGAAATTCGTATTCCTGTGGCGACTGTGAGTGCCGAACCCAGTGATCTGGCAGTACTGCCCCTCTGACGTTACGCACTTATTGCCAGATATCGGTCTTGTGACTCTTGGTCGACCTCATACTGGCCGTCGGGTAGCATCTCTCGTTCTTTGAAACCTCTGCCACAGTCTTGAGATTACAGACTGGTTCACATTCAGAATTTGAGACACTTTGGTTTGTGATCGTCCGGATTCCAGCGTTCCAACGATTCTTCCTTTCGCAAACATCTCCAGTTGGCGTCTTTGTGCCACCATTCACCTTGTTTGATGGTTAACAACCTTCTTTCGCACAGCAGTTGCCCGAAACTTGTCTGAACTGCCTATGCTGTGTGAATCGGTTTCTCTGCGTTCCGACATGCGCAGGTGTTTCGCGCAGGACGTAGTCGACTGAAAAGTTTTGCATAAACCCAATGTTTCTTCTTCACCCAATTAATATCCGCAAGAAATTTGGAATAATTTTACGAATATTTACTCCATGTTTTTCGCATTTTACAATTTATGCTTAACTTTTGAACACCAGTGTACATAAAAAACAAAGTTTCAAAATACATTAAATATTTTTGCGAGATTTATTGTATTATAGTTTGAAAAAATTAATTTTACTGTACACGAAATTGCGAAGGTATAATGAATTTGTATTTGTACACATGAATATATGTAAACGTGTCCACGAAAGTCCTTACCACATTTACCACGCTTATCGTAGCATGTACTTCTAGTCAGATAAACGTTTTAAATAATGAAAAGATTCATGTTTTCGTATTAGCAATTTAAAGGACCAATTTTGTAAAGGTTACGATATGTTTAAAAGAAGTAGACATCATAGAAACTAGCATTTTTTGCCTCGGGTGAAAAAATGTGTAGGCAAGGATCTGCCCTTTTGTAATCGATATTATTTACACTCAGTTTATGTGCTTCATTCCGGTAATGTGATTTTTATAATCCCTCCCAGCCCCACCCCCACACAAGAAAGGGTAAAATATCTGCAAACTGTTTTATTGTAAAATGGAAAGAGAGTACTCACAATCTGTTTGATAAAAAAAAAAAAATTCTGAAATGGTTCATGTTTTAACGGGGTCATTTAAAAGGGCTCTTTTAAAGTTTATTATGATTTACCAATGAACATTATCAATAATTGGAATAGCAAAGCATTTTATAAGATGAACATGGATTTAGATTAAAATGGGAACGTTTACATCTTATGTTTATTCAAAAAGTGAAAAACTCATTTCATTTCTGTAAAAATATTGAATGCTCTTAACTAAATATATATTGAATTAAATGCATTTTTATTTAAATCAATCAGACTGAAAAGAAAAAAAAAGAAAAGAAAAAGAAATTGTGAAAGTATTCAGATTATAATAATCGCCCAAAAGGATTAATTTAAATTTTAATACGATTTATCGGTAGAGATTATCCACAGAGATAGCCCAAGAGGAATAGCAAAACATTTTATAGGATATTAATTGCATATGCATTATGACTAACATGGGAATGTTATATCGCTTCTGTGTATTTTAAAGTGAAAAAATATGTAATGAATTATACAAAAATATTGAAAAAGCTTTCAAATTGTCTAAAATTTCAGAAAATTCTGAAAATCTCTAAAATTTGAGGAAGGTACAATCAGCCACTTAATTACTCATAACGTGAATTTTAATAATAAATCGTTTACTTCAAATCTTAACCAAAAGGAAAGGAAAGTCTTACTTGAAATTTCCAACATTATAATTTCCAAAGATGATAAAGGTTGACATGTTATTAATTTAGAAGTCAAACAACGAAAATCTGCGTTAAAATTGCAACTTTTCACAGGACTAGTTTCGATGGTTTGACCGAACATCATCCTCAGCTGCCAAAGTTAAATGGTTGACATGTTGTTGTTATGGACAAAAATAGATGCATTGATGGAATTACGAAACTGATAATTGAAGACCCATCCTGCTTAATCCATAAAGATCCTTAAACTCTTGACCTCATGAAAGTTAAAACAGCTCTTAACCTCTTAACCTTAAAAAAACACTCATTCCACCTATTGTTAACTCTGCTTTCTCTAAAGGTTTTATGCTGTCCGCAAAGTTTACAAAATTGGAATTTCTTTTTAACCTATAGTTTACAACTTAAGAAAGGCATCATATACTTTGGCCAAATACGTAGTTTTCATATTTTCTCCTTCACTTTCTAACAGTATTCACACCGAAAAAAATTATTTTGAAGTCGTCGCAATGGAGAAACACTTTAGAGATATTCCTCCACTATGCTCCATTATGGATTCTTCTGATGTTAAATCACTGTTTCTGAATGTTCCAGTCGGAGGAGCAATAAAGTGTCTTGAAACTAGGCTTCCAGAATTACATTTCCCACGTATTGAAACTGAAGATTTAATTTCTCTTACTAAAGTCTGTTTGAGTCAAACGCACTTTATTTCTAAAATGAATATTATCATTAAATTGAAGGACTAGCTATGAGTAATCCTCTCAGTCTTACACTTGCTGACATTTACATGCATTATTTTGAGGGCAAATTATTTGAGAAACTGTCTCTTCATCTCTGGATTCGCTACGTGTACACAGTGCAAGTAGTCTGTGGATTCGCTACTTAGCGAATTAAGAGACTATTTACACTGCGTGTTTACACTTTCGCGCTTTTTGATGGTAATAAAGAAATTTACCTAGATTTTATCTGTTACAAATTCGATTGATCCAGCTATCCAGTTTACTTTTGATATGACAATACTCTTCCCTTCACTGATATTTTTATAATCCGCAATGAATCTGATTTCGACACTACTGTTTACTCTAAACCCTTTTCTGTTTGTTTGCTTCCACATGCTAAGTTATGTCACCCAACTAAGCAAAAAATGGCTTCTTTTTAATGTTATATATTTCGCTCTCTCAGAGTTTATTCCTCGGTGCCTTTGTTTGGCAATAAACTGTATTATTTGAAAGCCTTTACCACTGAGTTAGGATTTTCTCCTGTGGTCATTAATAAATCCTTTAGAAAAGTTTCATCTTGCCCTCAAAGAAGACATTCCGCTGTTAGGAATTACCTTAATAACATTGCCATGCTCCCATTTTATTCTTCTGTTAATTGCAAAATTCCAAGCATTCTCCAGAAATCAAATTTTTAGGTCATTTTGTCGAGTATCAATAAAATCCAGGGTTCGATTCATAAAGATTCCAGTTCTGACTTTAATTCTTGAGCAGTTTATAGCACACCTTGTCAGTGTATTTTGAGATATAGTGGCCAAACAGAAAGAGCGTTAAAGTTTCGCATCAAAGAACACGAATCTTGTGTCCGAAAACGCGAAATTAATAAGTCTTCGATATCAAATCATAGTTAAAACTTTAATCACAATTTTGAGTTTGAGTCTGAAACATTTTCCCCAAAAGCTTCTTCCCAGTGATGAATTAGATTTCCTTGAAAAGTTTCACATTCACGAAGGTCTAACTATTTTAATTAATGACTTTAATTCCAATCCAATCCTTCCTAACGGTGTTAAAATTCTATTATCTTAAATTTTTCAATTTCCTTTACTGTTTCTACCCACAGACAGTGATACCTTCTCGTCGCTTCAATCCTTTTCGCTTATGAAGACAGCAGTGGATTTCCCTTCATTGCAGATTTCTTTGCTGTTGATGAAGACCTGTTTGCCTTCGCCAGGCACAAAGTTGTTGCTTTACCTAATTTTACCTTTACATCAGAATTTGATTCTGAATTCAAACCATTGCCTACTTTAAAAAAACAGTGTTAGAAATTTTGCAGTCCACCAATTAGAGGGCTCAAGAAACTTATTTTATTCACGATACTCATGCGCAAAATTAATTTAATAAGAAACTCGAAAAAAAAAAAGATTTATGGAAGAAGCATTGAAGGTGAAACAAGAAGTACAAACGCTTTAAATCTGGAGGTGTTCCCGTCATAAATAATAATCATATATCTTTATTTCCTTAGTTATTTATCTAATAAATATTTTACATACATATATGTCTATCATTTGGTTTAATTATGCAGTATACATTGTTGATACACCATTTGCAATATCATGTTCAGTGCAAAATACATATTATTGTAAAGTTGATATAAATGCTATTTTTTTCTTAATTCGCTGTGTATTCATGCTGTTATTAATTAGGATAAATACAGCTTTATATTTCCTTCTATTAGAGACTGTAGAGCTTAATTTTCACAATTTTCGCCATTTTTTATTATGTTACATTACGCTACCAATACATTTATCATCCAGGCAGCATGGCAAATTTTTAGTTCTCAGGAGTGCTGTAGTAATTTTCCCTAGTTCTTTAATTTACTTCCGAAATTAAAATAGTATATCTTTTATTTCACAAGAGTTTACACCATTTTTTTCCTACAATACCTCTAATTGCAACTAATTCGTTCGATATCTAATATAGTGTGTAAGGTTTATTTAATTAATCTGTTATTTTACATTAATTCTTTTCTGTTTTTTCAGTCTTTCGACGTCATCTCCAGAATGAAAATTAGATTGGTTTGAAATAGATACTTTGATGCTTTGGTGTCTTATTCTGGTGTATAGTAGGGAATTACCCTACTCTTACTAGTTCAACCAGTGAATCCCACTAAGGGCCTCACTCTTAAAGGTTCTTCACAGCTCTGTCATTACTTTAAGATGAGAGCAAATGGGTTGGTACCTGAGGCAGTTTGCCTCTGAGGTCACACTGCCGGGTGAGAGCACAGAAAATTTGCTACCGAAGTCTGTGAAGTCTACCAGTTTCTTTATGATCACAAAACATCAATAGTGCAGTAATTTCACAGCTGAGTTCAGTAAATTGTACAATAATTATAGTTAATGCATTTGCTATATATCAAAATAATGCAAAAAAAAAGAATACAGTTTCGATGATATTTCAAATTCAAAATCCGGCGTGTTAAAGACACAGTAAAAGAAATCCAAATGACCTATCAGTTTGATGAGGAATTAAATTTAGTTTAAATTTATCGAAACCATAGTCAGGATTTGAAATAGGGAGTTTAAATGATACTTATAAGGCATTAATTGACAACTTTAACGCTACGTTGATCCAAAGATTCAGCTATCCCCTTAAGTCATGCATCCTTATTTGTTGTCTTGTAAAACCAGTATCACATCTACAAGCTAACCTCAACAGAGCGTTGAAAGAAATGTATCCCAGAATTTTCGCTTCTGGAATATCAAATTGATTGACTTAACGTGAAAACAGTTATTTGAAGGACACCCTACGAAGAAAAAAGCTTCAAGCGAAACGATTTTCATTCAGTTGCAAAATATCCGTTGTAGCTAGCCGAGACATCGGTTTCAGCGAAATTGCTTCAGTTCAGTTATTCTTCCAGTTGTAGGAGAAGAAGTTTATTTCTTCTACCGACGCGCTTCGATAGATGTGATAACTACATAAAAGTTGGAGAGTGATTTAAGTTTCAGTTAAAAGCTTATGTTATGCGAAAGATAACAAGTAACTGAAAGTCAAGTAGGTTTTTTTTTATTTAATTTTAGTTTGTAATCTACAAGAAACCAATTCATCTTTAGTTTATGTTTTATATATGTTTATACCTGGATGATTATCTTACGGGTATAATTCAGAAAAATAGCTCTGTTGAAAATTCTTCGACTGCTTCTTGAAACGGATAAAAGAATTTTCAACAATTTGTTCTATTATTTTTATTATGTTATTTTAGTGAGCTCTTCTGTTTTGATGTATGTACTCCATGTAAGATGGTTGATATCCTTTTTGACTTAATGATAAACTCTGGTTTATTTAATTAATTTTGCCACTTTGATAATATTTTGATTTCTTTAGATATTGTTTTAAATCCCTTATACACGGTTGCATTCATTAATATTGATTACTTACATTGCTTTGATTCCAATTTAATATTAACTTTTAGATGCTTCAAGTTTATATATATATACATACACATAATATAACTTTTAGATAATTTTAGATAACTTGATGTTTGGACGACAGCTGCGATGGATTTTAGGCAGTTGCTTTACTACTTCGTTAGAATAATGGCTCGTTGTATTAACTTGCCAGGAGATAGTGAGGTCATAGATACACAATGGGGGAAAAAACTTACCGATGTGACCGAAGACAAGACACAACTCATTGCTGGACTTTCAATTCTCAATACACATTCTCATTCATAGATCGTTATGGGTGCGATATGCAACCCACAATTTTGCATTTACATTTTCAAACAAGGGGCGAAGCAGCGATTCAAGGGAAGAGTCCTAGCAAGAGCGGATACAAAACGAAAAAAAATAAGGAAAAGTAAATGCACATTCAGAAAAATGGTCAAAAGTTTCTTTAATCTGATAGGATAAGAGCTATCCGTATTGCAGGATTACTTAAATAAAAATGAAACGGATTAATCTGGAGAAACGCAATCCAAAAAATGATTAACAGTTTCTACTTTTAAAAAAGAAAGGGGAAATACACAAAATAAAAAAAAGAATTACAGATGTATTGCTAATCAAAGTTATAGTTTTGTTTTATATATTTTATATATTATTATTGTTATTGCTATTGTTGTTTTATTTAATCCCAGAAGGAATGTAAAAGTTTGAAATTCAAGAGTACATAAATGCACAGTTAAGCACTCCAACATAAAAACAAATACTAACACCTGACACTACTGCTTCCATGTAGAATAAGATTTTTTTTTTAAATATTTACTGAGCGTCACCTTCAATAGGACTGCAGTCCACACAACTTTAGAAATCAAATTCAAATCTTTTATGTATCATTTCATGTTATTTCCGCAGATTTTTACGTAACCTCTACAGATCAGAAAAGAATTTTACGCTATCACCAAAGATGGAAATTTCACTCTCATTCATTTCTTGTCTACATCTTTTGTTTTCCCTAAGTTTTCAAAACTATATTGAAATTAGAAGGAAATAGAAAAGAAAAGAATAATACTATTCGAAAATTGCACTTTACTGTCTAACACTTCGAAGAATTTGCCATTGAACAGAATCTGCAATTTAATCTTGGGGTGCAGATTTCAGTTTAATACATCATGCCAAGGGGTCAAGACCTCTGAATGCTGACAGTTCGATCCGGGTTGACTTTTTAACGAACTGGCTGTATGATTGCTTTTTGTGGTTTTCCCTGTGTGAAACTTGAATACCGTGCAGTTTCATTCAAACGTCGAGATAACCTTCATATGCTTTGTCACATTAAAATACCTAATCTTCACTTTAGTAAAAGTAAAACAACAACCTGTGTTAGGTTGTTCTGTTAGGTTAACCACCTGTGTAAATTGTTGTTAGGTTAACCTGTGTTAAGTTAACTCTATCGATTTCGAGGGCGAGCAAAGTCCCTGTTATCGAAAGTCCCTCGAAATCGATAGAGTTTCTATGCTAAAAAAATCTACCGTAACACAGGTTATTGCTTCGCTTTTATGATTTATTTCAGCAGTGTTTCTCTTCTGCTTTCACTTTAATACTTGAAGTAATTTTAAACTAATGCAATTACGAGATCTGTTAACTTAAAAATTCTTCCACAGGAAATCACACATATAAGGCAACGTAATATCTTTATGTAAAATATAATAAAAGTAAAGATAAAAAATTAATGCGCAATAGCCCCTTAACTATCCTTTTTAATTTGGTTATCTCTCTTTCTTACGTCTAGAAATATTAACATGCTTATAATAAATTTTCCTAAATTGCACCATTTCAGGAATAATCGCTGCTAGATGATTCTCACATAAGTTTGCACATAAGTTCACATATACTTATATAATTCAGTCAAATACCAAAAATCCGCCGACCTGAAATCCGCCAACTCCTGAAATCCGCATTGCCTCTCAAAATATAAACGTTGAATTTATAGGTTCCAGAAACCGCATAATGGAGAATGAAATGCCGAAGAAAAAATATTAATACAATAATGACGTCATAATTACCGAATAATAATTATTTTGTGTTAGTGGCAGAAAAAAGATCTTAGCCCAGAAGAGGTTTTTAGTATGGATGATGTGTTCAGATAAGCCAACACTGGCGTATCAGATAACCGATGATGAAATCATAGGCTCTGTTTTGAACTCTCCACACCAAGAAAACGATTCCGACGCCGACACAGATAATGAATTTGATAGGAATGAGAAAATATCTTTTAATGAGGCTTTGGAACATGGTGAAAAATACCTAAAATATATAGAACAACAGAGCTGTGTCACAGAGCAAGAGATTATGACCCTGTAGAATTTAAAAAAACAAAAAAAAACTTACTCTGGAGCACCTAAAGTTTTAAAATAAACCTCTATCAGAAAAATGTTTGAAACAAGTAAAAAAAAATTAATATTTTATGCTTTATGAGTATCTCTTATTTTCACACTATAATTTAATGCATGTAATAAAATAATGTAATAATGTATATTATTGTATATAATAATTTAAGTCAATGTATCTAATATGCCTTATTTATTTTGTACTTTTAGTCTGAATATTATGATTCGGCTTTTCTGTCCTGAAATCCACACAACCTTTGGTCCCAAGCATTGCGGATTTCTGGACTTCTACTGTACTTTAGCCAATAATGATATTAAACTTTGCGAACTAAAACATTTGAGGTTTCCTCAGTCGCTGAGCCAGAACCATTTAGTTTCGAATGTTGTCCAACTTCAATATACGTAATAATTTACAGATTGATAACTTTAACACGAATTAGCGTTGAGGTAGATTAAAGATCTTTTATTGCTTAAGAATCAGTAAAATTAATTTGAATTACAAGGCTGAATGATCTCTGCTAGCCCACGTTGCATAAAATTTGTGTCCTTTTAATATCATTATAAGGATACGATTGACGAAAGAAAGGTAACCTGCGACATGTTGGCTGAACAGAAAGCAAGAGCAGGCATGCGATATGGTTAATATGAAAGCTTTCAATAAAATGGTTTAGTTTTGGTTTGTTTTAAGCTGAGTGATTAACAGTAACTTTGGGAAACTATTATTGGCTGAAGCTATATAACGCAGTTTGAAGTAATGCAGTTTATTCAGATTTATTTTGAACAATTACTATTTTTAGAATGGAAAGGGGAATTAACCAAATTAAAACTGAGAGTTAAGGGAGTATTGCAAATTAAAACTATATCACTTTGATTTACATGTTTTTTTATCTTACTCATACGTATATATACGTATGAGTATATAATGTTATTACATACGTACATATATATACGTATGTAATAATTTAGAAGTCTGACGCTGCAAAGAACAGGATTTATGAAATGACGGAGATTTGTATTTAGAAGATGTGTAGAATCATTAGGTTATTTGGAAGCAGAAAATACGAAAAATGAGTTTTACTTTTTCTTGCAGCTTCTCCTTTTTCCTAATTTTTTTAAATATTCAATTATTGATCTCATATATTTTTTCTTTTTAGTCATGTTTTATTGTTAATAAGGGTATCTTGATTCTAATTTATATGTAATTTTTGGCACAACTGCGCTTTTACAAATAGGATTTTAGAAGTTTCGAATGTACCATAGCTTCTAACATACATACATACACATATAAACCGGGACTCGAACCACACCGGGTCCTTACCGGGACTCGAACCACGGACCTCTCGAATACGCGTCGAGCGTGCTGACCACTACACCACGAAGGCATGCCAAGAAGACGGGAGAAATACCTTATAGATGATAGAGATCGATTTAACATTTTTTTTATTCTTGATTATCACGTCTTAGCATGAATTTCACAGCGTAACGGGAAAATCCTCGCAGCCGTTCTTGATCGCATTTGTGTCTTTCATCTTTATAACAATTAATTTTGATGGCAGAAACAGCAGCACGCAGCCAGTGAATTGACAGTAGAGCAGCGAATGAAGGAATGCAACGTATCTAAGATGAAAGCCAGTTCAGAATGCTTTCGTTTGGTTTCAGCTTCATTCTTATTAACTAATTTTAAATTTCGATTTGCAAATTTTAAATTGCAATTGGTTGAAACGTTATGTAAATGTTTGTTTCATCAGCATTATGCAAATATCAAGTGAGAAAGATGGATTTTGAAATGACGCAATTTAGATGGTTTATTATAACACTTTTTGTTTAAACAGAAGAGTGGGAAAAACAAAATTACAATTGGATTTAAAGGCTTATTGCAATTACATTTAGTATTTTACCGTACCTATTTTTTTCTTACACACACACTTTCATTTCTGAAAAAAAATTTGTTCCTTTATTAAGGGTTTTTCCTTGTTGTATATGATTGTAACTAGTTCGTTTGGTTTTTTTAGGTTTTTAAGTATTTTGTTTTTTTCACGTTTTTGCTAGAATTTTTTTTTAATTTTTGTGTTTTTAATTTTTTGGTTTTTAACTTTTGTATATTATTTCTGATGTCATGTGGTTGCGAATACATGTAGGAAAAAGATTTGAGCATTTGAGAGCCATTAAAATGATTTAAAATGAAGCTTTGATTCTAATAAAGCGGTCTTGAGTTTCAAATGATTCAGAGGAACGAAACATGCATTCGTAACTCATTAATCAACTTAGGCTTCAAAACACTTTTCTCTTGACAAGTTCCGTTTGAAACGTTAAACAGAGGAGATTAATACATGTTTGTGAGTTTTCTGTTTTATTTTGTACTATTTTCAGTTTCATTTACGTATATGAAGTTTCTTTTAATTTTAAATGTACTCCTTTTGGTTACGCCTTTTCTGGAGAAAGAATTTATTAGGGCCTTCATAAAGAAGA
>KK119213.1:23201-35351 GCA_000611955.2 Stegodyphus mimosarum | reverse complement strand
TTTTTAATTATATATATATATATATATATATATTAAGAAGTTGTTTAAAAAGACGAAACAAAAAGGAAAAAGAATGCTAAGATATTATTTTATCATGAATGAATATCACAAGAGATTCGCGGACTTATTTAATGAAAAAAAAAGTAACTGCGCATATATTTCACATCAGGTTCGCTCGCACACGAGCTTACAATAAATATTTCTCTTAAAAGTCAATGTTTTCTATTTTGCGGCGACAAGAATCTGTGAATAAAAGAGAGTAAACATCTCGAAATGTTTCTTCTTCCTGCGTACAGTAAAAAAAGAAAGGAAAAATAAAGGTTAATTAAATTAGAATTTGGTACAATTAATTGCGCCTTTTAGAAGACAATAAAATTAAAGATAGTATATAAACCTTTTTCTTGGTTAGATTAAAGATATTACACAAACATTTTCTTGATTAGATAACTAAAATTCACTAAATAAATAAAGAAACATTTCAATTGACAGTTTACTTAAAGCGCTTAAAAAGTAACTTTTCTTTTTAGTAATGAGACTTAATAAGATCTTGGCGACGTACAGTCGGAGGACACTTCTGAAACAGCAAAGATATTATGCCCAACTGTCGCTCCAATTTTCGCCAGCATGCTAGAAGACTGCACACAAAAGTCTGCTTCCGTTATTATTTTTTTGATGCGTGTCCGAAAAGGGTTGGTCATAAATCACTTGTTTGTTGCCCACGTCATCATTATTCTCCCGAAGCTTTCCTTACCCGGTCGATATTTCCGCGCCGATGATGGAGATGCTAAGAAACGGAAAGACGCGATGGTGAGGAAAAGTTAAGTCAGAGGAAATAGATTTACTGCAGAAAATTGATATGAATGAATTCTTAAGTCATATTATTAAACCGAAACTTAGTTTGTGATTGCTTTTTAGTTTGTAGTAAGTTTGATGTGTGAATTTTCGGCAAAAATAAATTATCAAAATGTATAAATTCTTAAATTCTTCAAGAATCATTTGTCCATATATCTCAAATATGTTCAAAGCATTTTCATAAACAGATAATATTTTTTTCGAATCTTATCTTATTTGTAGGGTGCTGGACAAAGAATGGTTCAGATATACGTTGATAATACTATAATTTTTAGAAGCTGAATTAGGTCAATAGGAGGGAAAAGATATGAACTTTTTTTTATTGTATAATATGGTTGGTAAGATCCTACTTCTCTGAGTTAAATCTATGGATAATATTTTGAAGTAACAAAATCGAAACAACTTTGAGAAGCATTCTGTGAAGTAACATAAACCACATACGTATTCTACTTCATATGGTAATGTAACACATGGTCGCCATTATATAAACTTGATAACCTCTCTGCTGGCATATGATCGACACGGCAGCTCAAAAATATTTTCACCCTTATGACGGTGTCGATTCTATGGCATGTTGATCCTATTTAGGTGCCCTCTCTATTCGGTATCGGTCCTCTGTTCTGTTGACTCTACGACGTGTCGATCATATGCCGTGTCCATTTTATAAAGATAATCCTGAGTCTTACATCTTAGTGATCCTACAGTATTGATCTTATGCCGGTGATCATTTTATATAGTATCAATCCATTACCTTATCGACATTATCCATGTCGATCCTATGCCAGTATCCATGCACCGTGCCGGTTTTATGTTGATGTCCACTCTATTCAGTTCGGTCCTGTGCGATTATACGCCGGGTTGATTCTGTGCTGGTGTCTACTGTATTTATTGTTGTCGTATACCGTATCGGTTTTATGCCATTACAATTTTACGCCGCTGTCCGCTCTGTTCGGTATTGGTTCTATATCACATCGATCCGACGCCGTGGTGATCTCATGTCGGTGTCCACCCTATTCAGATCTGTACTGCGTCATGTCTATTGTTAGTGGTGTCTATTTTATACAGGCGCCCATTCTGTTCATTATCAATGCTAAGACACACTGATCGTATACCGATCGATCTACTATGTCAAACCTATGTCGGTATCCATCGTATTCAGTGTCATCTATGTCGCGTCGATCTTAAGCCGAGGTTAATTCGGGTGACTACTCTTTTGAATGTATGTCCAACGTCATGTCAATCTTTCGCCGTGTCCCTTCTACTCAGTATCGGTCCAATGTCGTATTGGCACTACACTATGTCGATCCCATGGCGGTGTCCGCACTATTCACTGTCGGTCTTATGTCTTGCGATTCTATGCAAGTGTCCAATCTGTGTTACTGTAGAGGTTTTATTTTCTTTGGTTTCCAGAAATTAACTTACTTGAATGTAGTTCATGCAGTTGTATAGACAGTCATTTGAATTTTGTAAAGAACGTCTCCCATTAAGATATCTGTCATTAATCTCCAATATACACGAGTAGTAACCCCAAGTATTCGTGCGGTCAAAGGATGCCGCCATGACGTAATAGAACAATAGATGACGCAACAGGGGAACGCCTTTGATGTGCCGCCTCCGCCACCTTGGATCACGTGAAGTGACGTAGAGGGATTGCAGGACGTGCACGGAATGACGTCATGCATAGCTTCTTTTGTATTCTGTGGCAACGATTTTATATTTTCAAAGTTTTTATTTTTTGTGGCAACGACAATATTAATATTTTTAGCCCAAAGAAGCAATTTACCCAGAAGGGCTATTAATTTCGTTTTGGGATTTTGCGTTGATTCACTATAAACGGCAAATCACTTTTTAAATTGTTGCCACCAAATATTAGAGCCCTGTATTATATTTAAAAAAATTAAATAATGAAGAATCTGCATAAATGCATGTATGTTTTTCACACTGTGTTAAAACAGTGGTACCTAGAGCCATCAAATTTTGAATAACGCACGTCTCCACTCGAATATGGGAATCCGGAAGCCAAAATTTGAAATTTATGTTATTATCCATTTCTTATTTTATAAAGTATTTATGAGTTTCTGATTAAAAAATTCAAAGCGAGCAATCGCTAAGAAAAAAAAAAAAAAAAAAAAAAAAGAAACATTTTTATCTTCAGCGCGCGAGACTGTGTATCGGAAATTCTAAAGATTTGCTCTTTAGAAAAGCTCTTTGGATTAGCTCTTTCCTTTTTCTAAATATTTTTCGATATTGCTGTTGGATTGAATTTTATGGTTTAAGTGCAAAAAACATGATATTTAATGAATAAAGGTAACACACAAAACGTTAAAAAACGCTCCTTTGGGCGTAATATAAAATCCGAAAGCTTTCAGACTTTTTTAATTTCATTTTATTATTTTTATTATTTTGGACGAGGGACAAATGACATTTTAAAAAACTTTTTATGACGTTGGTTGTGTTTAATTTATTCTTGCTGGATTTATTTGTACTTAGAACACGAAAAAGCAACCCTTACTGAAATATTTATTTCTGCGTTGTTATCAGTTTAAGAGTGAGCTACATTTTTAGCTTTAATATCATTCAGTTTAATTAATGTATGCCATTTATGAGGATTTCAAGAAATTGTGATGGCACATGAGATCAGACGTTACGGTATTTCTTGATCTGCAGTTTTTTCTTGTTCAGAAATATGAAATCTTCTGTTAGTGGTAATGGCAGGCTCTCCCGTGCAATGCAGTTTCTTCAGCTATAAGAGATTTATAATCAATATTTTCAGATTACATTCCTTCTTTTGACATGCATTAATTTCAGGCGTTTAAATTATAAGTCTCAAATATTTTGCCATGATATCAAAGGATTCATTTCTTGTTTGACGATATCTATCCAAAGTAATTACCTTAAACAACTGTTCGATAGTATTCCATCATAATTTGTTCCTTCACAGTCCCTCAAGAATAACCAAATAAAAATTAATTTTGATTCTTCACTAACAACCAGTACTAATATTCACATATTTTTATCAGGTGCTCTTTGTGCTTTAATAGCAGTTAAGTTGAAAAACGCACATGTACACGCTAAAAACAATTAAATTAAATATTGCTGTATGTTTGATGATTTCTTCTGATTTTCTCATGAAGAGCAGAAAAGGAAAAAGAAAAATCTCGAACTTTTAATGCCATTTCGAGCTATAACAAAGGGCAATGACGGTGAAAACAACAGAGTGCAACTTAACGAATTGCAAGACACTATCAAATTCTCCTTGAAACAGGGATCAAGTCCCTCAGATAAATTCGTCAAGTAATAATAAAACAACCAAAGATTTTATTTCAACATCTGCAACAGAAAATTTATAACAACGGATTTTGAAATGCGCAATAAAATTGGAAATTCGCTGAACAACTTATGAGATTAATAACAGAATCATAATTCATAGATTATAATTCATAGATGGCAGGCATCATAATTCATAGACGAACTTCATTTTAAACTTTGCGAATTAAGACTGTAGCGCCTTCAGATTCTTGCACAGCTTCGCCTCTTAGCAAGGAGAAAGAAAAATGTCAGGACTAGCAAGTAGAAGATATGAGAAGTAGAAGAAATGCACTGAAGAATTTTCTTTCTACTTCGTAAGTCTTCATTCTTTCGTTGCCGTGTAAGTAGTAACCCCAAGTATTCGTGTGGTCAAAGGACGCCGCCGTGACGTAATAGAACACTAGATGACGCAACGGGGGGACGCCTTTGATGAGCCGCCTCCGCCATATTGGATCACGTGACAACCGAAAGTGTGGTTAGAGGAATTGGATGACGTGCACGGAATGATGTCATGCATAATTTCTTGTTTATTCTGTGGCAACGATTTTATATTTTCAAAGTTTTTATTTTTTGTGGCAACGACAATATTATTTTATGTTTGTGGCAACGAGCTTTTGAACCATGTCTTTGGAATGACATTACTTCTTAATTTATCATTTTAAATACCTAATTAATTTTAATTGCTTTTAACTATTTACTCTTTTTAATTATTTAATATGCGATTATTTTCCCTTGTTATTTTAATTAATACGTCATTATTGTTAATTATTTACTCTTTTTAATTTTATACATGATTCATTTTAATTACTGAATTTAATACCATTTTCTCTGCATTTTAAAAATAACCCCCACGGATGGGATTCGAACTCGCCATCTCTTCCATGCGAGACCTGAGTTTTAACCACAAGACCAGCTTTCGTCCCTATCAACATGTTATTTCACCTTGTCCACCCTCTTTCTCCATTTGATCTTGTACAGAGGCAACCACCATAATGTCACTAGGCTGAAGGATTGCGCATGCGCGAACCTGCTTTGACATGAAAACAGCACTTTTAGCTTTCTAATCCATTACGTTATTCTTAGCTGTTTTAAATACAAGATTTTCGAACAGTTTAAGTTTCTTCTTTATTACTAGGATATTTTTCATTGTTTTCCTTTTTTCTACTCGTTCTTATAGTTCGACCGTCTCAAACGCAACCCTGACTGGCATTCTGCCAAATCATATGGCCTCTTCCAAAAGAGCGTTATTGCTTGCTGCGACGTGAAAGGTCACGTGAAAGGTCTTCTCTTCTCTGGAAAGACAGAATGGAGGGAAAGAAAGTCTCCATCCTTTCACTCGATTTTGAGAATAATTCGGTCCGAATGGCGCCTGGGTGTTTGCGCTCATGATCGTGGATGAGGCGGTCGAAATATACAAGATTAAATTTATATGTTTTCCGTTTGCAAATTCAAACTTTACTGACACAAATTAATTAATGTTTCCACAATTTTATATCGGTAGAAGAAAATTTATTTTTACATTTTCTTTTCACTTTTTATTTTGTAAAAGTTTTTTTTATCCAAATTTATTCCTTTTCATATTTTTACTTTAAAAACTTTTTTTTGCGTTTAACTTTTTTTTGGTTTTTGCAGAAGTTTTATTTATATTTACTTGTTTATTTTTTTCCTTCTCGCTTTTTATATTAAAGAAGTTGTTACTTCATTTTTCATAGTTCTTCCTTTTTCCCATGCTTATTAAATTAAATTTATATGTTTTGCTTTTGCTAACCTAAATTTTAGTGTCGCAAATTAATGTTTCCACAATTTTATATCCTTAAAAGAAAATTTATTTTTACATTTTCTTTTCACTTTTACTTTTGAAAAAAAAAATTCCCAAATTGAATCCTTTTCATATTTTTACTTTAAAAACTTTTTACGTTTAACTTTTTTTTGGTTTTTACAAAAGTATTATTTATTTTCATAAATTTAATTTTTCCTTTTCGCTTTTAATTTTAAAGAAGTTGTTATTACATTTTTCATTTTGTTTTAAAAATGTAATATTTATTTTCATATTTTTTTTTATTTCTGTTTTCACAAATGCAATTTTCGTTTTTTTATTTTTTCCCCTTATGTATTTTACTTCAAAAAGTAAATTTAAATTTTTTCTTTTCCCATCTTTTCTTTTTGATAAATGTAATTTTTTTCTATTCTTTAAATTATTTTTTGTTATATTTTTATTTTACTCTTAACTTGTTTTAAATACGTACTGATGTTACGTCTCCATTTCCCTCAAGAGGCCTTCATGGATGATATTTTCTGGAACTTTAAACAGTATACTTCTATATATAGTTTAATTGAATATTACATTTCTTACTTTTCATACTACTAAATAGAAGATACTCAGAACGTTTCCTTCTGATCTATTGCACTAATTACTAATGACTGTACTAAGTTTATGAAATACTACGCAAAACATTACGAATTCTCTTTTACACCTCTTACTTTTATTCAAAATAATCATCAAACTATGCCTGACAAATGTAAATTTTACACTTTGCATTTCCCCATTCTTCCTCAAATTTAACTTTTATACTACTTTTAAAACATATTCATGTTGTATTTCTGATTCCTTTTCCTCAAAATAAATAAATAAATAAATATAGACTTACACATGTTGTTTCTTTATTGTAAGACCTACTGACTTTGAACAAATCTTATAAGGAGTAATACATTTTCATGGTATGAAGTCCACTCAAACCAATACATAGAACAGACAGTCGCAGACATATAGGAGAGGTATGCCATATCCATAAAAAAACTTTTTTTCAAGCCAAACCGTAATAGTGAAATATAAAATGGAATAAGAAAATGTCAGATTTCCAACAAAATTAGTATCTGAGAATGCAAAACGTGAATAAGAAATGAATATTTTTTCTGAAAATGGAATAGAACTAACTAGTTTTATGAAAAGGGCATGAAAAATAATGAAGTGTTTTCAGTTTTATTTTGTCTGTAGTATATTTGCTTATACTAAAATCTTCCGTTTGGATGATTCTATTCTATATTTAGGCACGAGTTGGTAAATCAGAGTGATTTTTGTGTTTTAAAGCTTCAGATTCAGAAATATTAGAACATCAGAAATAATGCAACTCAAAAGCAAAAGATAAGAATGAAGAGAGAATATACCATAAGCAGGCTAACGCGATAAATTTCTTTTTTCCACCGATTTTTACGAATACATAGATTGGTATCAAAATTATAATGCCCTGTATATGAACTATAATTGTTTTCAAATACATTACGATCACTGTTTTTCATTTACACAGACTTTAAAAAAAAAAAGCAATTCGTGTTAATTTACTGTTTTTCCTGACGTATTTACTTAACTTTTGCATTCTTTGTTTACAATTAGAATACAGAAAGAACCTAAGAGAACATTTTTTCTTGAAAATATCCATATTTTCTCCAAACGTTATTTCTTTAATATCTTTAAAGTAATCCATTAAATGCTCAGACAGAAGTTGGGTTTCCCAGTTTCTGAACGAATTCATGAAGTTAGAGATTTTAAGTAATATTTTATCCTTATGAAGATTTTTTAATGCGTTTTCGACGAAAATTAACCGAATTTAGTAGTTCATTACTACTTTTTTCCACTTCTTATACCATTACATTTATAATGAAATTTGATTCATTGCCAGATAGTTATATGTTTGTCATTTTTCTCATCCAAATGCACCTTTCGTGTCTCACATATGTTTAACAAAATTACTAACAAGTTAGAAGTAAAGTGAAATTTCCTGAAATACTGTACATTTCATTTCGAAAAGTTTACATTTCATTTTGAAGCCTTTAATGTTTCTTTTCCTGCATCCCAAGTAAATTTTCAGGGTACAATTTTCAGTTTTGATGGAAATTATTTTCGGATGACTGCGATGCTATCATGTTTTCATAAACTGTTTTTGTGAAGTGTGTTAATACTTTGAATGATTACCTTATCGACAAACTTTTGAACACTTTGTATATTACCACTTTTTACATTACTGCCACTGCATATCATCGAATTTTCAAGTATTTGCCCATTTATCTTTTACATGGCTTTGTAAAGACTTCGGAACAAAATTTCTACTTATTAGTTATATTGTTTGATTTAATAATTTTGTTACACGTTTCGAAGAGTTAACTTCAACAACATTACCACGCAGAATCAGAAATTTAGGAAAAAAATGGAATTTTACCTTGGTATACTACAGGGATAGATTAATTTTCTCTGACACTGATGTATTCGCATGCAGATAATGCACGCTTTTAACCCACCTCATACAGACTTTAAGTGTTTCCTCTAAGTCACCACGATCACTGACATGCATTGTCATAGATTTTTCTCGTGAAGTCTATTTCTGTCTTTAAAAAACTAAAAGCAAAAAGATTAAAATGAGAATACCTCAGCTTCATAACAAACATCAACGTTTTGATTTAATTTTCTAGGAAAATCAGATTCGTTGTTTTGTAAACACGTTTATCTTTGACTCAAACGTTTCTTCTTTATCAGATTTGAAACGAGCAATTAACCATACGTAAATAATATATTGCATTGATGAGCCAGAATTATATTTTAACTTACTGTACTACATATCAAGTGAATATGAGAAGAAAGTCATGTTTTTTTCCAAGCTGCTCTTTTTTAAGTCGAATTTTACTAACACACACATGTGTTTATAGGATTTTTTTTTTAAAAAAAGGCTCCAAATGAGTGTTTCATTACCAGATTTGTACTTTCTGACTTCATTCTACTGAAACGAAAACATTCATAACTTATTACGAAGAAATATTTGTGCATGTTATACTTTTTTGATTAATTTTCATACCGCTTGATTATCTTTGAAAATTTATTTCCTAGTCCAGCACTAGTATATTATTAATTTTCGCTTTTTCAATGCATTTCGTATGTGACAAAAACCTCAGTTTAGAAACTTTTACTTCCTTAACACCTTGTATTGCATTGCTGATCCGGGGCCATGCTTTTATTTTTATTACACATCATGATATTTTTAATTTCTTTAGCGAAATCTTAAATGTTAAGCTGAACGTTTCATTACTAATTTGAAGATTCTGGATATATCCTACTCAAATGTTCATAATTGATTAGCAAAATAGTTTATATATGCACTTTGTTGCACTCTTGGTTAATTTTTAAATCGTTGTTCATCTATAACACTCGATTTCTAGTGAAGTATTGAAATGATTATTAACTTTCCGCTTTTCCAAAAAATTTCGTAGCCACATATGTTCAGCGCAGAAAATGTTCCTAACTTACTAACATTACGACCAAATTAGAAAACACGCAGAATTTTCCTAAAGACTTATATGTTTGTTTCTTGACAAACATGTGCATGAATACCCAAGTTTGATTATTGAATGTGTATTTCCTATACCAAAACGAAAATTTTTAAATGTTCTACAAAAAATTATGTATTTGTGATGTCGTTGCCTTTTCGCAAACGTTTTGAGAGTGCGCTCTCGATAGTTACATTTCGAAACTGTTTTCTCTTTGCTAACGGTACATTTGCTATTGGAAACTACGAGTATTTTATCTTCACTGCTGTTATATACCAAAAAATTATCGATACTTTTTTTGGTTTATTTTCAGCTCATGATTTATTTAAATATTTAAAAATATGTTTGTAGATCTTTTATGTTAACGTTTGTGATAGATTTCTTATATAAGAAGAGGATTGGAATAAATGCAGGATATGCAGACATAAGATAAAAATTTGGAAGTAAGAAATTCTTCAGATCTGAGAAATTCAGCAGAATGTCGAAATATTCTACCTAGTCGAAGTTTATTTTTTGGAATGTCATAGCATATAGAACGTAAATTTACTAAAAAGAGATATAATGATGATCAAGAACTGTGCAAAAATCTGGACGGTATGTATATATATCTAGTATGTATATAAATCTAGTTATATAACAGTTTTCCATAAAAAGTGGTTTCAGCGAAGGAAACCCTCCGGCAGTGTCCTGAAACTTTAAGTGAGCACCTGATCTTCGCTCTTACAAAAGTTTTTAATAGAATTGTTAATTCTACGTAACAGTGAATGTCAAATGCCCACTTAAAGATCCAAGAGATTGCCGGTTGATTGATTGTTTCCTTCTCTAGAACCACTTTTTATGGAAAACTGTTATATAACTAGATTTGTATACTTCCTTCCAGATTTTTGCACAGTACTTGATCATCATTATATCTCTTTTTAGTAAATTTACCTTTTATATGCTATGTCATTCCAAAAAAACGTTTCGACTAGGTAAAATATTTGCACATTCCACTGAATTTCTCAGATCTGAAGAATTTCTTACTTCCAAATTTTTATCTTATGTCTGCATATCCTTCATTTATTCCATCCTTCATTTATTTCTTCTTATTATTGATAGCAAAATTTACTATTACGTGAAAGATATGGAATACTGAAGTTCATATGTATGCTGAATAATGAGAACAAATACGGCATTCTGTATTCTGTCATAATTGGCTAACAATAAAATTTTAAGGAACAATAAAATTTGTGAACAATACAATTTTAAGAAAACACCAGTTTCATTCACGTGAATAAAACAAATACATTTTTCATAATCATCCAAGATATCTATCACAAATGTCAACATAAACGATCTATAAACATATTTTTAAATAACTCATAAGCTGAAAATAAACCAAAAAAGTATCGAGAATTCATTGGTATATACCAACAGTGAAGATAAAATAGATATATTGACTAGTTTTTTCCTAGCGCTTTTGTAGCGATTCTAAAGTTCAGCTCTAACATTTATGAATCAGAGAAGGAAATATTTTGAGAAGTTTGCAATAGCAAATACTAAATCCCATAAGAATTGTTTTTGAGTACCTCGAAGCAATTCTTTTTTAAGGTGATTTTTGTTTTAAGTTCACGTATTTCAGGTACTTTTTCATGTATTGCCATTTGTGAGAAATATTTATAAGCCCCATGCGCAAGTGATCCAGTGAAATATATACATAGTTACATCTTTATAATTATTTCCATTGTTAAATAAGTGCATGCTTTCCAAGAAAGTACAAAGTCGCTAGGTGATAGTTTTGTAGTAAAATTATGGTGGCATTTTTTTCTCTATATCATCTAGCTTTTCCATTCTATAAAACTCATTTTCAATATGAGACTTTGTAGCATTCATTATTTTAACTAACCAAGTTATTTTTAGTTTGAACTTTCCTATCGATATCTCGAAGTTTCAGTTGCTTCCCGAATTTAGCGCGATCGAGATTATTATGCAAATCGCATATATCTGATAGCAGTTTAAAAGGCAGGAGCTAACGAGAAAAAGAGAGAGTCTTGGATTTATCGCCGTAAGGCTGTGCGAGCAAATATTTCTTCTGTCTAGTGAAAGTTCGCCTTCATAGGCAATTGCATTTACTAGTTCTTACTCATGAAATTCGCATTATTGCATTTCACTGAGAGTTAGGCTTCCCTCGCCGTCCTACTTAAAGTTAAACATAGGTAATTGAATTGTTAACACGCTTTATTTTATATTATTTTAGTTCAGCCCAAGGAGTGGCTTACTCTCAAGTCGGAGAGTTGTAATTATTTGAATTAAAGGGTCCTTTAAACCCTCCTTCTGACTTGTAGTTCTTCAACACTAAAGGACATAGCCTAGATTTGCTCACTGTCCTCTACATAGGGTTTCACAGCGAATGTTTAGCAAGAAGATTAAGAGATTACAGTTGAAACCTTATAACTTTATGCATTATGTCTGTGCTGTTGTTGCTGTGACTTATCCAACCCGATCGACAGTAGTATCAGATCAGGTGTCTGGCATCAGAGCAAGCATACGAAATTCATCATGGCAAGGGGTCAAGATTGCACCAGTCGTTGGCAAGAGTCTTGAGCGCCATGTAGGTGAGAGTACAACTAAGTTCCGCCCATAACTTTGATGGAGAGCACCCCGGGGACATGAGTTCGAGAGTCTCCCACCGCTCTT
>KK119212.1:272054-330339 GCA_000611955.2 Stegodyphus mimosarum | reverse complement strand
CAATTATTTTCGCAGTTAGCATCGTACATTTAATTGTATTTCCATCTTCATCGATCTTTATTCTTGATAGTGCGTCTGCAAGTACATTTTCTTTCCCCGGTGTGTGGTTTATTATTAAATTAAACTCTTGCAGTTTTAATGTACAACGTATGAGCCGGGGCGAAAGATTTTTACCGGAGTATAGGCGACCAACTGCCGCGTGATCTGAATACACAGTTATTGGGTCATTTCCAAAGTACACACAAAAGTTTTGCACCGCTAATTTCGCTGAGTTTTATTAAGCGTCTTGCTAAAAAAAGCTATTGGCTGCCCATTTTGGGAAACAACTGCGTAGTCTGACGCGTCTGCTGCAATCTCCAAATTTTGATCCCCTTCCGGGAATTTAAGAACAGGGGCGTTAATTAAGGCGTGTTTCAATTCTTCAAACGCCGTGTTCGCCTCCGCTGTGCATGTAAACCTAGTCCTTTTTCGTTTAAGCACCAACAAAGGTTCAACTATCTTTACAAAATCTTTAATGAATACTCTATAATATGAACACATCCCCAGGAAGGATGAGAACTTCTTAGCCGTATTTGGCGGTGGATAACTTTTGATCGCTAAAATTTTAACGTTGTCAGCTTCAACACCGTTTTTCGAGATTTTGTAGCCAAGGTACCTCGATTCCTTAGCGGCAAATGTGCACTTGCCCGGATCAATTTTGAGGATCAATTTACTTAGGATCAATTTTGAGGCCTGCTTCATTTATTAATGTAAAAACTTCCTCTAAATGTTT
The DNA here is from genome assembly GCA_000611955.2 of Stegodyphus mimosarum. NCBI lineage: Eukaryota > Metazoa > Arthropoda > Arachnida > Araneae > Eresidae > Stegodyphus > Stegodyphus mimosarum. The sequence goes on along the minus strand of KK119212.1, from coordinate 329,567 downwards.
AATGTGTTCCTCTAGGGTTTCGCTTGTCACGATAATATCATCGAGATAGATTACTGTACTTTTTCCCAGGACTGGACTTAAAATAATATCCATAACTTTTTGAAACGTACCCGGAGCTCCGCTTAAGCCAAACGGCATTCTCAAAAAGGCATACACGCCTGACTTTGTATTAAAAACTGTTTTTTCGACATTCTCGGGTTTTTCTGCAATTTGAAAATAGCCTGACGTCAGGTCTAAGGTTGTCATATATTTAGTTGACCGAATTTTTCTTATAATTTCATCTATTATCGGGAAGGGATATGTGGGGTATTTCGTTATGCTATTTAATTTTTTGTAATCAACTGCGAATCTCCATGGGTTCGGATCTACGGGTGGTAGTTCATTCTTCTACATAAAACTACAGGACTAGCATAGGGGCTGTACTTGGCGTAACTATCTTGTTCTCGAGCGTTTTCTTAATGTGTTGCTCGAGAATGTCTTACTTCATCCGATCATAACGGTACGGTTTGGAACGAAATGGGGGCTCATTATCAGTATCAATCGCATGAGATACAATTTGGCAGAAGCCAGGCTTCTCGTCAAATTATTTAGCAAAATTTCTTACCAATTGTTGAATTTTTTCTTTTTCCCCTTCTTCGAGGTGATTCAGTTCAAGTTCAGGCATGGCGGCTTTTCAACTTCCATTTTATCCACCTTGATCTGTGAGGTAGAATCTCTGAAATTATTTTTTGCGGTAGCTGCGCGTAAGAAATCATCCTTCAATATGGCTGCGGTTAACAGATTCTTTACAACAAGAAAATTAATTTTTTGCGTTTCATTTCTTATTTGAACATGCAGCCCCACTTTTCCCAAACGGACATACTGTTCGCCTTGGGCAGCAATCGCGCGTTGTCCCGTTGTCTTAAACAGTCTGTAACGACAAAAATGCTTTTTAAAAAAATCCTGCGATAGGAAGCTGCATTGAGCCCCCGTATCCAGTAAGACGGTCGTAGGGACGTCGTTTAGTAGTATTTGGATTTCTGGCAAGACTAAATTTTGTACGACTACGGTATTCAGCTTGATTTCTGAATGATTTACCTTCTCACACGGTGACTTCACCCTCCTTCTAGTAACCGTGACTAGTTTAAATTCTTCTTTTCAACCCCTTGGTCCAACTGCTTTTTATTTTCCCACGCTTTGGTCTGACCGGCTTTGCTATTTTCCCCTCTTGTGGATAGGAATTCTGCTGACCTGGTTTCGTCTGGGCGTGAAACCTTGAATACAACCTAAAATTGTTCGCACGCGAGGTTTCGGCCGTTTACCTACTCTTAAATTTGACAGCTACTAGTTCGAATAAGTTTTCCAGCGTTTGCGGATTTCTAACTTCAAGAAACTCTTGAATTGAGGGAAGCAACCGCGGCAAAATTATTTCGATAACTTCATTGTCGGGCCTTTTCCCATATAATAATTTCACAATATGGATCTTCCTTAAGATGAAATCTGTTAATTCGTCGAAGTTAGTTTGATATTTACTAAATAATTCTGATTCCAGTCTTGCGCGGTTTCTTACAACTGGGAATGCTTTCATTAGAGAATTTTTAAAATTTTCCCAGGTGTACGTTTCGGATCCTGGATCCCCCAATAAACTCTTGCCAGTATTCTTGTACCAGCTGAGGGCTTGACCTTTTAAATTCGTCCTAGCGATGATAATTCTTTGCGGCTGGTTCACAGGATATAACGTGATAAGTAACTCCAGCTGTTCCAGGAAGGTTATTACTAATCCTCTTCCGTCAAAAGTTGCTGTTGGCTTCATCGCTGCTCTCATCGTTTCTACAATAAATCCGAATCCCTTCATGGGGTTTGGTTGCGGCGGAGGGTACTGAAAGGTGGCAGTGCTCAACAAGAAATCTAGCGGCAGGGTTCTTTGACAACAAGTTCGAGCGTCAAATGTGGGCTTTTACTTATTTATTCCAAAGTTCTGTGTTAGAACTCCACGAACACTAACAAGCGAATAATCGCTTTAAGTGTGTAAATAAAACACGTAAGACTTAAGAAGGGTTAAGTACCCTTTATTTTTCAGAATAAACTCCTACTTGGAGTACACACAAAGCCTCTACTTAGGCTTGAATTTAAATAACTATGAATTTAAATTAAACTAAGCTTAACTAAAACTATCTGAAAGGTATAGCCGAAGCTATCAGAAATCTAAGTAGTTGGCCCCTAAATATTAATTTAATCGGCGAAGCCTAGCAAGGGCCTAAAGTATGGCCGAGCGTAGTAGCTAAGAGAGAATGTAACCAAATGGCAAATGCGCGCTAGTCAGGAAGATCAGACTCTCTCTCTGTAGAAGTCGGTGAAGCATCGACTTAAATAGTACTCTTACTCATTTGCATTAACTGCGTTTCGGAATTTACATTCTGGCAGGAAATTGTAAGCTGAAATTAGAGTAGATTGGAAAGAATCGTGACTTAAAATAACTGTTAATAAACTTAGGATAAACTTTACACATTTTACTCTTCCATTAAAATACTGTTGTGTGCGTACGGGTTCGTAATGGATTGAATGTACAAGTCTATAAAAAGTTAATAAAATTTATTCTTTTCACAAGAAATGAAACAAAATGCTGAAATATTTTTTCAGAGATATTCGTATAATGTTAGAATTTCTCACAGCAGTTATATTTTTAAACCACTAAAATATAAACAGAACTCAAATTCAAAGTACAGAGAAACAAATTCGATCTCACAGCGAATTCTCTACAATCAAATAACAGCGCTAAGTAAACAATAGTTCGCTTAAAACAGCTACAACTGATCTGAGATGTTTTCCTAAGCTTTTATAAGCTTTTTAACCATTCACGGGACCATTCTGGTATTTTCTCGATTTTTCTGGATACCAAAAACAATTACGAGATATATATTTATTAAATTTTAAATTCACGCGTTGTTGTATTTTTACTTTTCCGGCGTAGCTTCTCTTAAATTTCGTCTCGCGCTGCATTGCACGGAAAAATAAAACAATTTTAATTACAATTCTGAATAAATAGCTAAATGAATACAAAATCCGTAACAATACACTGCAAAATGAATTTGATCCTGCTACTGTTTTTCTTCGAGGTGCAAAAAATTTAATAAGCAGCAATGTACATTGTTTCGTTCTTACAGAATAAGAGCACTTTGGAAGGTCCCATACGATATGACATTATTACAACGCACTATTCATTGAACTGGGAATCGAATGATGAGCATGTGGTGCACTGTGAGCAACTGTTGTGCCCAATGTTCCAGACGTCATCATTTTAGTCGTATAATCAATCCTCTTTCGTTCTTCTGTCTGCGCCTCATTCGCATCTCTTGAATGTTCATCAGTTTCTTCATCATGGGGAATTTGAAACTGAGGAAGCAGCTGCCTTCTATACATCTAAAAATCAGCATCTGCATCTTACTTCCATTCTTCAAGTATTCAACCTAAAAAATCTTCCTTTAAAAGCCTAATCGAGAGAAATTTCTAGCTTATTTTCTATAAGATAATTTTTAAATCTATTTTCTGTGTCTTTGTTATAAAATACATATGGAACTTAATATTGCAAGGAAAAGGAAATGCCCACTTGTTAGCAGAATGCATAAGAGCACCGAATGCTGACAGTTTATGTCGGGGTCAAACGATTGCAAAAAGCTGTCGTCACAGGTGTTCCATGGTTTACCCTATACGTAATATAAATGCCAGTCGATTTCCTTAAAAATGTTTTCCAATAAGTCACCCTCTCCAGTATTTCTTTAAAGAAGATAAATTATTTAACCTTTCAACGCTAAATTTACATCCAAAGTAACAGCGGATTTTTAGTATGTTGTTAAATACTGGAAACTAATTTTAGTGAGTACGCTTGAATTTGCTTAAATTTCTCGTATTTTGGAAATTGTTGTTTTTGTAAAATTAGGGCCCTTTTTTATCGTGACAAAGTGCTCTAGAACTATTCTACTTAAAGAGGAAAGGATTTACTAATATCCGAGTGGTTTGCTCAATAATAATAGTTCGACTTGGATTCAATACAGAGGAACAGACTGGCTGCATGATTCGTTTTCACCACGTGTAACCGTTTCCTTTCTCCACGTGTAACCTCGTGTAACCGTAAAGTTCGTTTTCACCATGCAGTTAAAACGTCCTTCACGAAGTCTTCTCTTCCCTTAGGCAGTTGGTTCTCGATTGATTTGTGAATTCAAATAATCTAACCTAACCTTATTTAACCTAATCTTAAAAAAGGGAATGTTTTCTTGTAGGGCTTTCTAAAGGAAAACAGCTCGTATTCAAGTCGCACTGAGTAAAGTCACGAAAACATACAGGCAGACAGCCCATTCCCCGAGATTTGAACCCAAGTCAAAAAACCATCATTCAGCTCTCTTATCTGTTCGGCTTCATGCGGGACTTATAAGCAGGCAATGGATAAAAATAAGTAAGATTAGCCTTGAAGCACAGTATATTTAATGTTTTTCATAAAAGAAATTATAGCAAAATGTCCATATGTATATGCGGATATAAAAAAGACGAACATTCGAATTCAATGGAATCAAACTTTAATTCATTGCACTTATTTGGATTTTCACAATAAATTCTAATAAACAGTTGTAACTATGTAAGGTTTTAGTTTAAACTAACAAAATTTTATTTTAATTTCCCTTTCCTATGAGTTCTTATTTCAACTTCCTGTTAGAATGAGCGTGCGTTTCAGCTTTATGCTAATTTGAAGTGGAGCCAAGTTTTGGTATTTAAAGGTTAGCGAGGAACTTCTCAGAGTAAGAGACCTTTTAGTCTCAGACCACTGCGGCTCTATTCGACGTCCACCTGACTAGCTAGTATTTAAATTTTAAGCCTTAGCGCTGTTACGCTATTTCTTATTGAAATAATCTAAGTACGTTAATATTATCTAAATCTTGCTACGCACCATTGATCGTTTAGCATAGAGGCCAACCTCGCGTTTATAGCTCTGTGAGCAACAACTACTTAATTTCTACTTAACTTTAGTTTAAATTATTTGATCGTTCAGTTTAGACCCAAGTGCGGTCATTATTTTCTGTTATCCCTCCCGAGTTGGGAAGTGGCTGTATATAATATTGGTTTAATAAAAGAGGATTTTAAATTCTTCTTACGTGCAGTTATTCTACCACTTAACCACAGTATTCTACCACAGAACATAGCTGTATTCAGCTCCCTGTTCAAGATCAGGACTTTAACTACTTCACGAATATGTTCGCCAAAAGTATGCACAGAACACTCAATCCTGACAACTATTTCGGATACTGCTTGTTTATCATTTAGTTGTATAGAGGAAAAAAGTAATTATTTTTTTAAATGTTACCCATTCTGTTTAATTTTTCAAATCCGAACGTAATTTTTCTGCCATTATATGCTTACTTTACTGACTTCGTTCTTAAGATAGCTTTCTTTCGTAATAAATCAAGTTTTTACAGTTAAGTTCAATTTGTCTGAATACTGGAAACACATTTTGACACAAAGAATTCATTATAGATCAATTTTTGATAGTACTACCAAACTTAAGAACATATAAAATGAAGGCAAAATAGCATCTCCTGAGCTAATTAGTCGAATTAATAAGTTCGGTGGTAAATAAATATTAATTTTGAAGTGACAGTATTTTATTCATCATACTGTTTCTTTTGAAACACGCAATTAACTTCAGTATATTTCTCGTCAAATCCTCTTCTAACATGTTCCGTTACCAGCATTTGTTCATAGAATATTTTATACAGATTCTTAGCAGCTCAAGGTTAAATACCCTTCAACAACCTTGATTTTACATTAAACGGCTTCCTATGCTAATTGGAAAAGTATGACTGTCATTCACTTATAATGCCGTTCTAATTTACTCACTATTTGTAGGTGGAGCAACTTGAGTAGAAGAATGTGATTATTCATGCACTAATTTAAAATTTATGAAGTTAAACAGAACTGTAATAAACAGCATTTATTCTCCCACTAATTTCGTATGACCAAAAGTCCCGGATTGTGCGGGACGATCCCACTTCATATTATGTCTCGGCAAATGTCCGGCTTTCTGCAGGTGTTCCCGGAATTTGGAAGTACAATTGATATTAATTTTTTTAGTACCACTTACTACGATCACAAACACGTTATTGAAGAATAAAAAATAGTATGTAGGAAATGTAGGAAAATAAAAGTGTAATGCCTTAAAAAAATCAAAACGGCTAACTAGTCTCGTAATACGATTTTGAATTGATTTACTTAAACGAGTTCTTTCACATTTCATTCGAGTCTGTTGCTATTCGACAAAATGTAAGATTTTGTATTGAATATTATTTTTTTTACTTTTAAATCGGATTGATTTAAACAAAAATGCATTGAATTTACGATGTATTTAATTAAAACCATCCAAGTAATTTTATAGAATAACATACTATATTTTTTATTTTTTAAGGTAACAGTCATGGATGCTTCGGTAAATTATTTAACAAACTAATGTTTTGATATCAATTTCGAAAATTTTAGCTGCATTCTAAGAGTGTATGTTTCAACTTAATTTACTATAAAAAACGACATTCAATTTAATTTTTCAGTAATTTTGATTAATTTTTATCTTCATACTTAACTGGAAAACTGAATTTCCAAAAGCATTAGTGCCTACCAGTGGCCGAGTGGCAAAGTCGCTAAACACTGATAGTTCAACCTGATAGTTCAATTATATTTTCCGCTGAAAAATAAATTAAACAAGGCTGTTTAGATTAAAGAGACGCATGTTAATTTGATCTATAAAAATTAGGTGAAAGTCGAATATAACACGCATTTTACCTGGAGAGTTTAATAAATCATATAGTACGAATTATTATTAGTTCTTTAACTAATCATGAAAGGGTGAGAAATTATGTTCCAGATAAAATTGAAATTGGGTTTACTCCAAGTTTAACCCTAATAAGGTCCAGTTTTCTTTTAAAGTTGATCAAGAAAAGCAATCCTCATCTTAGAGGCCCACCAGCGTCCGAGCAGTCGCTGAACACTGGTAGTTCGGTGCGAAGTTCGAATCTCGCAAACGAGCTGGCTGCATGGGCGTTTTCGTGGCTTTCCCCGTGTGTAACGTGCATGCTAGCCAATTTCCCTTGGAAAGTCCTCCACGAAAGTATCCCTCCCCTTAAGCAGATAGCCATAAAGACTTTGACATAATCTCATAAAACCAAACCAAACCTCTCCTTAGAGAAGTAGGTGTGTATACCACTGTCAAATGCGGCGTAATGGAATTACAAATATTTAAATATGTGCCAAACCTGAGATAACTTTCAACGCCTTACTTAGTTCCAGTAATGGTGGCTTGTTTGTTATCTTTTAAACTGACAAATATAGAAGCACTCCTCAAAACCGGATCAGCGATAGGTGGGCAACTGAAGATATAAAGAGGCTACTGCAGCGTTGCCGCAGCTGTCGCTAAACAGCGTATTCATTTGCTATTTTAACTCAACCTAATCTGAGTTCTGGTGAAGGCTGACGGTAGAAAAATCACTTACAGGGAAGAATTAACGAAATAATGTAACATAGCTATAATTAATAATATAATTTAAATGTGCATTATTTAAACAATAAATAAGTAAATAAAAGTAACCAGTCATATGCTCGCGGCGCAAAATTAAATCATTTTTATTCAATATTAAAAGCTGCAGCATTTCGCTTACCTACTCAGCAACTCCTGATAATTATTAAAATATCCCTGCAAGATATTTACTTCATATCAAGAGCGTATATTTAATTAAATAATGCAAATTTTACTCATTCGTTCGGGATCCACGTATAATTAAAGAACCATCCAAGTAGCGAAACCCAGTTGTATTCATTGGACCGGAAGTAAATAGTGGAGCGCATCTTTCACCCACGTTAACGCCATAGCAACTTCATTCTCCTGTTAACTTGTAATGAGACATATTAAAGGGGTCATAATTTCTTCATTAAATAGAACTGCCTTTGACAATTAAGCCACGGGGAGTGAGATTCACTAAGGATGAAAAATTATGTACTCGACAGAAATGACAATATTCAATCTGAATTTTAATAATCATTTGCATGTGAAAAAAATAAAGAGGATTCTTAATTTCTTATTTTATTTAAATACACTGTTCCCGCAGAGGTATCTCATAGATCTTTAAACAAGGCTGTTTAGATTAAAGAGAAGCATATTAATTTGACTGTTAAAATAAATCGAAAGCTGAACCTAACACGAAACTTATTGAAATGGGTTCAATAATCATTTAGTGCGAATTATTATTAAGTCTTTGTTGTTGTGACTTATCTCACTTGTCTGATAGTAACACCAGAACAAGTCCACGAAATTCATCATGACAAGGAAAGCAAGACTGTTCCTGTCGTTAGCAAGAATCTTAAGCACCATAACAAAACGCTTTGCTCAGTTCCGCCCCATATTCTGATGGGGAAAACCTTGGGGGGGGGTTTGGTCCGTCACCAGAATTGAAACTAGCTTGTGACGTCACGGTTAAGGGACCCTCAGCAGTAACTCACACAGTGACACTCCAATAAACTTTGTCCGCATCTCTGCATTCTTTGTCCAGCTGCCTCTTCACTCTGTTACCAGTAGCCACCTGCCTCTTAACACTGTTAGACATACTTCACACGCTCTTGTTAACTGCATAGATTTCGTTAGTTTAATTAACATTTCAGCATTATTCGGTGCTTTTTCAACTTAATTGCTTAGTGAAACATTTTCGTTTCTGCATATTTTCGTGCGAAATTGTGTTATCCTCATTATGCCTTCTCGTTGTATTGTTCCTGGCTGCAAAGGAAACTAGGATAATGGTCCCCGTGTGAGAGTCTACGGCTTTCCATCTAATGCAATTTTAAAGAAAAAATAGCTTAAAGCTATACCTAGGAGCAATTTTAAATTAACGAAAGCTTCAAAAGTTTGCGAACTTCATTTCAAAGATGAAGATATTGAGATGGAGACAAGTGCATATGATCCATTCTCTGGAGAAAAAAAATAAGTGCACCTCTTCCAGATTCTCGATTAACAAAAGACGCAATACCATCTTTATTCTCCGTGTTGTCCTGCATATTTATCCTATCAGAAACAGAATCAAGAATCTTCGCACGATAAAAATTTAAGATTAGAAAATCAGCAACTGCATTTGGCTTTACAGCAAAGCATGAAAACGAAAGCAGAAGAAGAAGCAAGATACATGTTTTCAACACATGCAAATTTTTTGAAGTACTTAGAAAACTTAGGAAATCCCGTTATTTTGGTCTATAATCAGAAAGGAAGATGAGACATTATTTATTCACATTAATACTCAAGCAGCACCAATTATTGAAGCTTCTGTTGTTCTTAAATATGATTTAAGTGTCTCAGCATTTGTTGGTAATGCTGCAATAAAATCATGTAAAAAAGGTAACTTTCTGCTGAAAGTTGGAGAAATCAGAAACCTCCAAGAAAAACTAGATGCTGTAAAGTCTCTGTTAATACCTGTAGCTCAAAATGAAATTCAGTCAATTTTAGATACAGTTTTGGAATTATTGGACTTTTTCAAACTAAATGATGAAATCGAAGAAACTGTTATTTATTTTTTTGGCCGAACAAGTTTCTCTTTTCTCTGGCAATAAAAATTAAAGGGCGATACTAACCAGAAACATTAACATTTTCAACTTTATTGCATTCCATATCTCCACACGCGTAAAAGTTTTTACGACATTCGAGAAATATAATTCTTCCCCATCCAGCAACAGTTAGAAAAATTTGTACTCAGATTAATGCAAGTCCCTTTAAAGAGCAATCTGAAGTAAACTTCCTTCATTACGCGAGAGAGAAACTTGTGGAACTTCAACCCTATGAAAGAACTGTTTCTCTAATGATGGATGAAATTCATATTAAACCATATTTAGATTTCAGAGGAGGTAATATTGTTGACTCTTCATTTAACACTAAGCATGCAGCAACAAGTGCTCATTCTTTTATGATCCAGAACTTACTCTCCCAGTATAAAGATGTTGTGCATATTTTAACTGTGAAAACCATAACAGCGGATATATTGCATTTTATACTTCAAAAGATTATAATAGGATTAGAGAATATAGGATTTGACATTTATTGAAAAAGCAGCAGTAATTGAGTTCGTATGTAGACATATTTGTTTTCATTGTATTTCAATTCAATGCAATTTAAAAAAAAATTTTTTTAAATTATTTTTTGAATTGCATTCTTCAATTTAAGTATGTGGCACCACCAGAAAGCTATGCAAGGTAAGTTAAAATAATTGCTTACATTATAAAAAAAAGTTTTGAACATGATGTTAGGATTTATATTTTCTTTTCATGTGGATATTAATAGAAAAGATATTTTCAGAATAGAAGTAACGTTTATAGAATATTCAGAATAGAAGTAACGTTTATAGTTAAATAGGTACAATGTAAATATTTGCATGAAATTTCAGTTTCTAAAATATTTTTTAGCATTTCATACATTTTTACAGTATTTTCAAAAAAACGTCTAAGTTTATTTAAAGAATTGTTTTCGTGTCTTATTTGGAATTTTAATATTGATAGTCTTCAGAGCTATGTAATAAACATTATATCAGTTTAACTACAGGCTCTGTCGAATAATTACGTAGCATTAAGAGGAAAACATTAACTATAATGCAGTCAATGTTTGTCGAGTCAAGACAATCACTGGTATATATCGCGCAGCGCGCCGTCACCAGTTTTATTTAAGTGTAATACAGATTAACATACAATATGTAACTAACAAATAATTTAAAAAATAGACTATTTAGTAATTTATTACATTCAGAAAATTTTTCTGACAAAGGCATTTAAATGCTAGTTTAAATAGTAAGTAGCCTCTTTCATTCGTTTGATGTTTCATAATCCTCCTACATTAATATGATATATACAAATAAAAATACGTAATAATTATGGAATGACAGATAATATGTGTTCCCACTGGCAAACCTTTTGTTAAAGTAGTGGTTTTGGTGCGGGGGTGGGAATCAGCGAGAGACAGAGACAGTACAGAAAAATAAAAATAAAAATTTTTGGTACTTGAAATTTAGAACCAGTTTTTCCTTCAAAGAAATGATTTGCTTTTGAAAGTATCACACATTTCTCAAATAATTTTATCTTGAAAATAAATACCAATAAAAGAAAATGAAAATATTTCGTATTCGTATAAGCTTTGTAAAACATTATATAGCCGCTTGTAATGTTGTTCTAGACTGATTGTATGGTATGAGATACCAATTTTATAGAATAGGTCTAGAAAAACGATGTTTAGCAAGGAAGCTAAACTGCGCGAAGATCGGTCCCCTAGCAGTTACGTAGTAACTCAGCGCGCAGGCCTTATCTATCTCGATAGTGACGACTGGTCAGAGACTCTCACACTACTCTTCCCTTATCACTAACCCCTCTAAAAGATTTTCTTCTAGCCGCATATTTAGAGTGCCTCCATACTGCACGAACACACTATACATTTACAAGCATCCATGCCTTCTCCGGGATCTGAACCCGGGTTCTTCGTTGCGGCAGTCAGAGTCCCGTTGGGCGGCCATTAGCTCTTTGACTGTCCTTTTAGCTTTATGTTTTCTGTATTGCTCAAAATATCTCCTACAGCTTATGGTCAAGTGGTTAAGACTGCTGAATACTGGGAATTCAACACGGGTTTGATCCCAGGCGAAGGAGTTGACCAGCCAGTTTCCAGCAGAAAGTCAAACCCGCCAGTGGCCGAGTGTTAAAGTCGCTGAACACTGGGATTCACACTCGACCTGGATTCGACTGCAAGTGAACGGGCTGACTGCATGGGTGTTTTCGTGGTTTTCCCCATGTATAACATGAATACAACATACAGTATCTTTTAGAAAGTGCTACGCAAAGGCAATTCTTCCCTCAGGCATTTAGACTTCGTGTACTTTGCCGTAATGAAATGAATCAAACCAAACCCTTTGAAAGTCCTCCATGAAAATATCTCTCTCACTAGTCAGATAGCTTCCAGTGCTTTGCCATATTCAGATAATCTGATATAACCTTCTTCAGCTTGGGAAGTGTTTGCACTAGTGGTCCAGGGCCTAAGGACTACTGAATACTAATAGTTTGTTTCGGGTTCCAAATCATTCAAACGGGCTGGCTATGTGATTGGTTTTATGACTTTCCTCGTGCATAAAGTGAATAAGAGCCAGTTTCCCTTAGAAAAGCCTGCATGAAAACGACCTGCCATTAGGTAGACAATGACACAAGTTCGCTTTACCATATTCACATCCAGTAAACGCTCGCCGAACACCATTTTGGGTATACGAGTTTTCTTAATTGTGTCTTTAATTTTACCAGAGCAAGAATTTCAATTACACTCTGCATGGTGCAGAGTGTCGGCCGCATTGTGATAGTTCTCTTTAATGACTGATTTGAAAATTCATTCATTAAAGAAGTCAAATATTACTTAGAAAAGCAAAACATGGACTTTTAAAGTTATCCTAATTCTCGAAAATCCTCCAGGACACGGTATTGAAGCCCTCACAACATTGCATTTTCGGATATGGATGATGGAGAAAATGAAGAATTAGTCTAACACTGTTTGAAAATTGAAGAATGGGTCGATGAACGCCAAATAACAAATGAGGAATTAGATGATCTTATAAATTAGTCGACCATGAAAACAGCGATAGTGAAGGAGCTAAAGAATCTTTAACATATAAAGAGTTAAACGAATTTTTCAAATGGCAGAGAAAATGTCTGATTTTGTAACGCAGATACACCCAAATGAAAAAGATAAACACACTTTAAAAGTGGTATTAATAAACTTCACTCACCTTACAGCACAACGTTTAATGAATTGAGTGATAGATTGTTCCAGTTAAAAATCACCAGCTATTCCAAAAAAAAAAAAAAATTCATCATACATACCTACTTTTTAAGCAGTAATAGAGATCCTTTTAATTAAAATTTCTTCATTTTACCCTTTCAACTACAACAATATTTAGGTCTGCATAAATTATGCTTATATTTGCAAGGTATATTTAAATTTTATAACAGTTATTTTAATTTCAAACGGCTTTCCTATCGCTTCTTGTTTCCACCTACAACTCATACCAGAATGAGTTTTTAGAATCGAATTGAAAGTAAATGACTTACAAGGAGTGTTTAAGAAAGGTTCAACTTATTTCATGAGATAAGAAATAGAAATCAACTGTTTGCCTTCAGGCTACATCTCTCTTGAAGCTGTTACGCTTGAGCGTATATTATGTGCCTTTTGATATTCGCCGGCTAGTTTAAATCAAGGACCAACTACGTTAGATACTTGTATTAGCTTCGGATAAGTCTCTTAGTTAGTTATAGTTTAGCTCTTATTCCTTATTCTGAGTTTAAGCCCGAGTGGAGGCTTTATTCTAAGCCCGAGAAAGGGGCCAACTGTTGTTCTTGTTTGAGTGATATAAAAAGTAGTTTAACCCTTCTTGAGTCTGCGTCTTTAGTTATTTTGAACTTAGCCATAAGTTGCTAAGCAGTTCACTAGTTTCCTCGACATTTAATTTAGACAAAAAGAGTGATGAACCCTACATATTCTTAATCTGGACTACACCTAACCAGTTTTTTTTTTCTCGTAAAAAGTTTACAACCGCAATACGCGCAATGTGTTAATGACGTAACCCCCGCTTTCGGCAAGGGTTAACTGTGACCATAACCATCAGTTTGAGAGTAAGGCCTACTTGAAGTCTTCCACATTCCTTATATCGAATTAACTTAAAGTAATAAATTTAAAGCCTAGTTAAAATAATAAATTTAATGCCGTGCGATATTCAGCGAAGGCATTATTGAGATTTCGCGAATGTCAAATTCTTCATGCGATTATGAAACAAATTTGCATATTTCAAATTTTTTCTCTGCTATTCTCTAATTTTCATTATAATTCCTTAACTATCTTAGTATGAAAGTAATTTTAAATGTATATTAATTTGCTAATCAATAGCATTAATTGGTGTTTTATGCAATGGAAATGAAAAAAATATCTATAACAAATACATCTTGAGCATATTTAACAACAGCAATTAAATACTTTAATGTAGCCTTCCACAGTTTATTATTATCAAACTCTAGTACCAATGACATTGAATGGTATTGTTGCTGCATTATAAATGGAAAAGGTAATCATCAAATCTTTATCATATAAATGGGCAAAATTGAGTTCCCATTCAATTCTTTTTTTCACGCATTGTTACCTTTTAATGATACTGCAAGGGTTAAAATAAGAGCTCATGTTCTTGTAGTCAATAACAAATAGAAATTACTTTCAGATTAGATGACATCGAAATTAAGACAAATCTGAATCATTCTCTTAGATCAATTTTCAGATTTATAGAGCAAGGAAATTGAAAAAAAAAAAAAAAAACACCTGGACTTCGATTAAACTTTAGAATTTAAAAGATAATTTCCTTTCTTCTGTTTCATTTAGAATCCGTTACAGGGAGCACGTAATGGTAATTTCAAATTTCCGTCTTAAAGAGTAACAGAACTTGTTTTTATTTATTTTTTCCCATTTTGTTCACAGTTTATTACTTTAATTCAAGATGGACGCATTGTGCTAGGTTTGTAAAGATTGAATATTTTCCCGCTTATAACTAAGATAGCATAGTACAGTTAAAAACTTGATTTGTAGTTATATGGCTGACAACAGAAGCACAGAGGGGTGTTTACACATTTTTATCACGATTTCGGGCCATTTAATTACCGTTTACAATGTAAAGACTATTTTTTAAATGCGCTGGTTTATAGCCCTGTTTTCTATAAGTCTGCATCCTGATTTCCACGATAAATGTCTTTTCATAAAATTTACAAGGGTACTGATTTCCATTCCTCTTCCATTACATTCCAGAGTTCATTAAGGATTTGCGCTTAGAAGAGCTTTAGAGACCAAAGGTACAGTAGTCCACAGGACAATTAGGCATAATAGTTTTAAGGCCCATGGAGGTAGGAAGTAAGTTTATTCTTACATCCATGATAGTTCCATAGGGATTTCGCAGGATTACGTTAAAGAGGTATATATGCAATACCTAAATCAGTCTTCAGTTTTTTATGGAATGCAGCGGTACTTTTCGAAGTATGACATGTTGCTTTGTTTTGATGAAGCTTCACTTTTTGAAGGTCGTTGGATCAAGAAATGGAATTTTTTCTCTAAATTTCGGATGTAACACTTTCTCTTGATAGTACGTTGCGTTTATTTTAACGTTTTCCTTTCACTATTTTAATTTTTCATTTCCTATTGTAAGAGAATCCTGGGACAATCATAAACCCTTTATCGAAACGATCTTTGCATTGACGGAACCAGGTTTGTACATTTTTCTCTCTTTGGTTTCGATAAATAGACTTTTCTTTGTTGCAGTCATTTAGGTAAACCCATGCTTCATCAAGTGTCGCAATGTCTTTCCACTTATATCTTGCTATATACTTTTCATACAGGCTTCTACAAATGGTTCTGCGTTGAGCCACATGTCTGGCTACAAGCTTGTGAACATTATGCTTTTTAGCTTTCTGACGTTGTAAATTATAGTTTGTTATTTTACTATTGTTGCTACGGACGTATTTAAAGACTTTGCAATTGATTTCTGCGTCGGCAGATTTTTTTCTTGTTACCAACGATTTAACTTTGAAAGTATTAGAAACAGTATATACTTTTTTCCAGAATTCCTATGAAGTATCCTTTTCATAAAGAAATAATGACCGTCGGGTTTTTCCTTTCCGATTAATAACGTTTCACTCAGAAATTTTAATACCATGCACTTGATAACATTTCTGGATTACGGAATCGAATATTTCTCTTCAGTAAGCGCAGAAACACATCCTTCAATTCACAGCTTATTTGCAGAGAATATTTTGAAAGAAGAATAAGTTTGAAAGTAGCAGACGCTATATTTTACTTCAAATAATCAGAAATTTTATTTCAAAACATTTACTTTTTTTCCTAATTCTTTATCGAAATCGTTCTGAAAGTGTAAATGCCTTCTTTGTTTGTAGTCAACCCTTTCTATATTTCTCTCCAGGATGTGTTACTTTACCGCAACACAGCATTACTAATTTATAGATTATGGAAAACTAATTTACGAGAGCTTTATTTCTGTAGAAGATCTTTACCTTATTTTACGTTGTGGTGACTTCCGTCACTTGTCTGACAGTAACAACAGAACAAGCCCACGAAATTTATTGTGACAAGGGGAGCAAGACTGCGTCTCTCTTTGGCAAGAGCCATATAGTGACAGTACGCCTTTGCTTAGTTCCCAATTTGGATTGAGAGCACCTAGGGGGGCGACGGATTCGAGGATATCCCACTTCTCTTCCCTTACCACAACCTCTCTAGAGGACTTTCGGCTTGCAGCGTATTTAGGGTGCCCGCATGCGACGCAGACATTTACAAACACTATTACAAATTATACATTTATAAACATCCTTGCCTTCTCCGAGATTCGAACAAAATGATCTTCGGTACGGCAGTCAGCATTGCTGACCATTGTCCCGGCTGGAGCCTTTTTTATGAAGAACATTACATTAGAGTAATCTGTGCTAAAAATGCGTTGTAAATTTGGAAGATGAGAGTGATTAAAAAGAAACATTATGTAGGTCTTGATCGTTTTTATTAATACCGCGGAGGTGTGTTATTGTTTTTACACAGGGCTTATTCTTCGCCAGAAATTTCTTTTCGGAATTCCAGAAATGTGTTTCCATTCGGGTAAGCGTAAGATAGTTCATTTTCTATCAAATTCAATTTATCTGTTATTGACAAACTAACCGACTTAAAAGGAAGTTTTTATCTCTGTTATTATCAATTATTTCTTGAACTTACGAAATTACGCTAGCTGAACTCATTAACATTACAGAGAGTGTTAGCACATTTTTAGAATGATTTCGTTAAAGAATTTAGAAAATAAAAAACAACAACAAATGTTTTGGAATAAGCATTTCTGGCAATACTTTATTATTTGAAATGAGAAATATCGTCTGTTACTTTTAAATTGATTCTTCTTTCAAATTGTCACATATAAACATTCTGTGGATTGAAGGATACGTTTTTGCAATTTCCGAAGAGAAATATTCCTATTGCATATTTAGAAAATGTTGCGAAATGTATAGTACTAAAATTTCTTAAGCGTAAAATAAGCAACATGATTTATCTGAAAGGGAAAAACCGTCCATCATTATTTCTACGTGGAAAGAAAACATCAAACGAATACCCGAAAAAGGTATTTACTGTTTGTAATGCTTTTAAAATGAATGCTTTTCGGCAAGATAAAATCTGTCTATGTAGGAATCACTTGTATTGTCTGGAAATACATCTATAGCATGAATAAATAAAATAATAAACTAAGATTTACACTTTAGAAAATTAAAAAAAACGTAATATTTCCCAACTTTCGCCGAGGTATGTGGCTCAATGCACAACAGTTTCTAAAGCCCTGTATGAAAACTATTATATAAGGGGTAAATGGAAATATCTTACATTGTGACCCTAGATGAAGCATGAGTTTACCTAAATGACTGTAACAAAATAAAGTCTATTATCGAAAGCGAAGAGAATTGAAAATATACAAACCTGGTCCCGCCAATGTAAAGAAAATTTCAGTAAATGTTTCATGATTGTCGCAGCATTCTCTTATAATGTTAAATTAAAAATGAGAAGAGGAAAAAAAAAGTTAAAACCAACTCGTAGTACTATCAAGAGAAAAGTTTAAGTCCTATATATACAGAAGAAATTCCATTTCTTTATCCTAACACCAAGACCAAGCAGTAAGTTAAAATTCGAAAAATACCACTGCATTCCTTGAAAAAATAAAGACTGATACAGTTATTCCCGAAATTCCCTGACATTTCACCTTTGGACTAATATGCCTTTGGTCTCTTGAAAAGAGCTCATTCTAAGAACAAACCCACCACGATGGCTGGATTCCGGAAAGCTGTGGATGAGGAATGGGAATCAAAACTTCTGTAAATTTTACTCTCAGGGTAAAAAACGTATTAAAAAGCTCTTCTGTCATGGATATCAGGATGCAGGCTTATAGTACAGGAAAAAGGATACAACATGTCGAACATTTGAAAAAATACACTTTACGTTTGAAACATTAAATAACTGCCCCGGAATCATTCTAAAAATCTGTAAACACCCTCTGTATTAGTATTAAATACTTACTTTTTAAAATTTATTACGTGCTCCGACTTAAGGAGCTACACGAAAAGGGACGGATGCAACGTGGAGGCCTTTTTTAAGGAAAACTGGCTCGTCTCCACGTTACACACGTGGAAAACCATGAAAACGCCCATGCAGCCACCACGTTTGCCGAGACTCGAACCCTGAACCGAATTATCGGTATTCAGTATCTTGGCCGTTGGTGGGCCATTAATTACTTGTTGGACTCGTAAAATTGCATGCACCTATTAATATTATTTCTTCCTTGTACGAAGTAAAGGAAGTATTGTAATCGCAAAAATTTCTAGTATCACATTTCGAAAAAGTATCCATTTTGACCGCCCTCGAATCCATTTGAACGATATTTTTGCGTTACATTTGCACGTGCGACAGAATAACGAAATCTTTTCCCCAAAACTTAAAATGGATTCAGAAAAGATTTCTTTCATGTCGTCTGTTAGTACATATGTATATATCTCTCGTAACTCAAAAACGAATCGCCTCAGAATGTTGAAATTTTGAATATGGGAGTGCTATAACATGTAGTTGTGCACATCTCGTTTTGGTTGCAATCGGATGCATCAAACATATGTATATAGGTAAACAAATTAATCATTAGTAATAAATTATCTAATACTTGCGCTAAAGCTGCAAAGTAATAAAATAATAATTTATTTTCTAATAGGTTATTTATTTTATTATCTCCATTGACAAAAGTAGTTATAATTCTATTGAAATGAAGTAATTCATTAGCATATTTATAAGGAATCCTGAACAACCCCCGAAGAGGCATGCAATAGTTGTAGAATTATCAATTTAAAAGTTGCTTAAAGGGTAGTAAGCCTAGCGAAGCCGCCATTTGTTTACATTTGAAACATTAATCGAATAGTGAATTAAGTCAGGTTCGCACCAACTTCTTTGACTTTTTGCCCAGTAGGACCAGAAGTTAACCTTAAATTTTGTGCGCCAAAAATTTTGTCTTCTTGCCCGCCGGCCGAATTGTTTGTTTTTGCTTCGAAACTGTAATATGAAAATTATAGTTTTTAAAAATTTGTAAGAATTGTTTCTTTAACTGTTTTTTACTGTATTTAGTGTTTTAAGTTTTTTGTATTTTACAATTTTTAATGAAGATGTTTTGGGTTTTTTGCATTTTTGCCTTGCCGCGAAGTGAGAACGGAATTAATTGAATGAGAAATGCATCTCTAATGAAATTCGAGAAATACGTTGAAATGAAAGGCAGCAAAAAATGTGTATAATTTAATAGGCCGTACAAGGAAGTCATATGGTGTCCACACATGAAATTTTTAATAAGTCTTTTAAGCAGTTTAGTTTGCTAATAAGTTTATTTGCCTCATAAACTCACTATACAATGCTTTACAAGAAATGTTGAATAAATAAAGTAAAATACCCTTAAAGGCCAGTATCCTCTTCGGTAAAAGGAATTTCACGCGAGAAAAAGGTTTTAATCTCTCTTTGGGTTCCGATAAAGGAAAAAGAAAAGAAAAGAACCAGATTATATGCCTTGCTCAGCTACGTCGCTTACGGGAGTTCTTTTGCAACAAACCCGGCTTAAATCATTATTTCTGTTTAGATTTGTGGTTTAATCTCCGCTCCATCGGCTTTTAATACAACAGCAGGTGTTTGAATTAGGCTTCTTTAGAATTTTTTTAATTATATTTTTATCCCCGAATGATAAATTTTCGTGTTATGCGGAATTTAGCTCCAAGAGATCGATTTTGCCCAACCCTCCTCTTTTCTCCGTCCCGTTTATCAATATTGACTCGAGCTCCACACGGTGGTGGAGAGAAGCAACTTAATTAGTTTTTTTTAATCCTTGTACGTAAGTAATTGTTGTAATAAATTACCTTCCTTCCCTTTTATAGGGGTTTGCTCAAAATCTACTTCATCGATTTTTATTTTTTACCTCGTTACGTCTTTTAAATCTTTCTGAGGTTTCATTTTTCACGTCACGAAATTTTTCTTGAGGTTTACTTAAAGAAACATGGAGTTCTGCAGTGTTAAACTGAAAATCGAGAAAGAAGTATGCAGCCATTTTTTAAAAAAGTATATGAAAATCTGAAAATAAGATGCAGAATAATGAATTTATTAGCTAAGTTGATCGGTTAGCCTGGGACTGAAAAATGCGAAAACACTACTTGTTTTTTAATTCACGATAATTTTTATAGAGTTTACAAATAAATATAAAACTCTCCTTCGTTATAATCGGGAATGTATTGCTAGATTTGAACCACCCCCCCCCCCCATTATACTGGAAATTCACATATTTCTCTACCTAGTGTATCTTTCCATCTACTTTTTCAGCATGTGATTTCGAAACTTCTGGTTTATAGTAGAAATATAAAATTTATGCCAAATAGGAAAGCATTTTGTGTATGTAAAAATAATATTAATGAAATTTACGTCCTTTGAAATACATAACAGAATAACATTAGCGTTCATTTGCATGTGGTTTTTAATGTGCTACGTTCATCATTTAAGCCTTCTGTCTGGAAATAATATACACCGCGTATCTTTCACCTTCGGATATATATTATAGGCAATGTATTAAAAGGGATTTTCTCCCTCCTTCCAGCATGCTTTCGTAGTGTAACGTTAGCACACTCGGCGCTTATTCGAGAGGTCCAGATTCGAGTTTCAGCGAGGGCGTTGCTCGATTACCATAGTTTCTGCTTCAAAACAATCTAATGTCTTTACAGTGGCTCTCGAACTAAAAGAGTGGTGAACAATAATTCGCCACCACCAGGATTTGGTAATTCACCTAATCCCTTATCGCCTTTAAAAGGAGGAGTATATATTTTCTCTCTCCTTCCAGCGTGCCTTCGTAGTATAACGGTAGCACACTTGGCGCGTATTCGAGAGGTCAGGTTCGAGTCCTTGTGAGGGCATTGCTCAATTTTCATAGCTCCGGCCTCAAATAAACCTAATGAGTAATGACTAAAAAACTGTATTATACGGCGGCATTCTATAGAATACCTAGGCATTTTATAGAATGCGCGGCGTTTATAGGTAAATTATGAAATATGAGAATTATTGCATCCTTTCCCTAGGTATTGTATATAATACCTGAGCATTCTATAGAATGGCTAATGCTATCTATGCAGCGTTTGAAAAATGTTATGATAAGGTTATTGTTTAAAAGACGTGCATTCGTCGAAAATACAAATTTTATTTTGAAAAAATAATGAAAGTGCATTAAAAACTTTCAAAAATTTATTCTTTGTTCAAAATTCGTAAAGAAAAATGAAAGTTGTGCGAAGCAAAATTTACGCCTCATTGAAGAAAATAGTATATGAAAATGTATAGAGTTATGGAATGAATGTATTAAATGCATGGATTTTCATTTGATGTTCTATAGAATGCCCAGGAAGTATATTACATGTTAATGAACTCTTGCATTGCTAGCCAGTTTTCGGCATTCTATAAAATGTCGGCTTTCATGCTTTACCATAACATATATATTACGTTCAAAACATAAACAAAAATTCAAATATAATGTTAAATTCTGGAATAATGAATTGGCTCAAGCAATAGTCTTCTACAGATGGAATATTTTCATAACCGATTTTACAAGGAAAACTGCCACACATTTACTTAACTCATATTACATAAAACGACATAAAAGTAACCATATGAGTATGTATCTCTTTCCATGAATAGCGTTTTGATATCCATATGCTAATTCTAATTTTAATTAAAATTATTTATTATTATTTCATACACATGTTCATTTTGATGTGAGAAGTATATCTTAGAAGAATTGAATTACAATTAGTTTGAGGAGCTTTTAAACTGATTACCTGTACATTTTAATCGCTTTAATTAATCAATTTTTAATTCGCTCCTAATCAATTTAATTAATCAGTTTTTTAAGTCGCTTATTTTCCCATTATTCCTGGAAATTCAATTTTTGTCCTTATCATTTTTCTGTCTGAATGTACTTTTCAAATTGTTGCCACCAAATATTATCGCCATGTATTATTTAAAAAAATTAAATAATGAAGAATCTGCGTGCATGTGCATATATTTTTCCTTTCACCTGAACATGGACACCATGAAGCGAAAATTTTGGATTCCAATTTTTTTTTATTTATTTCATATTTTCGAGAAATTTAACTAATTCTCGATTAACAAACTCATCGATTTAAAAGTGATATGTGGCAACCCTATTCGAAATAAAATCTTTCAATTTTGATCAAAAATTCGGCTGTTTGAAAGCAATGTGTTGCCATTGTCTCAGATAGAATATTTATTATTTCCATTCACCAACGAGTTGTCATCCAGAAAAGCGTAAAGTGTTTAACTTTCGAATTTAACTTGGTATTTTACTGAGTAACAAACGAAGCGGGATGAAAGCAATAAACATGTCTGTTAAGAATATTTTTTCTGCTTTTTAACATGATTGACTTAAACAAAAATGCATTCAAATTATGAGATATCTATTCAGAAATGACTTTATCTGGGCTTTTTAAAATAAATCATTGTATACTTCTTCCTTCTTTATAATAACTCTTAGGCTGCCGGCCCAAGAGTTATTATAAAGAAGGAAGAAGAATATCTAATCTACAGTGTATATTCTCTCTCTCTCTATATATATATATATATATATCGAATGTAAAAAAACGTGTATGGCAACCCAGATTCTTTATTAAGAATTCTAAAGATAAGTTGCTTTTTAATATTTTGTGATTTTGCTCTTGCATTTTATGTGACGTAAGTATGAAGAAAATGAAATATAATAATAAAGCTAAAAGGGCAAAAAAAATATGTTTGGAGAAGCTGAGTCGGAGAGCAGATTGGTTACCTGACATATTCTGCGAGTGCATAAAAAATCTTAACAAATCCCTTGGTACGATGTTAAAATCTGAATACGTGCAGATTTGTTTTATTAATAGTTTCAAGAGTGGAAAGTTGAGAGGACAAAATTAAGCAGTATACACCATTTCACTCTGAAAAGTTAAAGAAAATACCTTAGCAAATTAAAATGACATTTAGGTGCAGATGTATTAATGTTAATGCATTGTGCATTTCAATTATAGTTATTACTTTTAATGCAAATCTCTTTACTTACACAATGTCCATTGCTATTAGTTCAAACGTGGAGCGCTACTACAATATACCAATTTTGAATGATATACTGAAAGAGTTAAGGAGAGAAATATGAAAATAAATAATATAAATATGCAATATATTAATCAAATTCTAGAAACACTCTTCTTCATAACTAATAAGCATACGCGCAAACTACCTGCGTTAAGCATCGTAACACTTTCGAATAAATTTCCTATTATCATTTCAGAAGTTATTTGTAGCATTTCGAAAATTAGCGATGCGTAGCCTGACGCCGTATTGTTTGAAAACTCATAAAGAATGTCATTTTTTTACTCATGCGCTTACCCATGCGCATGATGAATAAGAAGGAAATAACAATGCCTTTTTTTTTTCCTTTTCTTTTTTTTTTTTCCATCAAATGTATTTACACAGTTTTTCCCCTGATGACCCTTCTCAGAGTTGTAAAAATTTGCATTATTAAAAGTTCTCCCAGCGCCCCTCATCAAAAACACCTTCACTACCATTAGCATTCCCCCGCTGCAATAGTTGATTGCGTCAGAAGCACACGGATGAATGTCCAACAATCTAATCTGAGTCTTCAGAATTAAATTTCAGTTCCTGGGAGGGTAGCATTTGCATAACGCAGTGTCGTTAAGCAAATTTGTTACTTGGGTTCAAAGGGAATTAGGATGGAGTACTTCTAGGGGTAGGTGGGAAAAGAGGTAAGCCCATCATGCTTTATGAGACCCGGGGCGATTGTTTAGAATCTACGCCTATATGTGCTAAAAGCCCTTACGTTTAATTCCCAATCTCTTTCTCTTCCCGCGGTGCTTTGTTGTATTTGAAGAAAGAAAAGTCATTTACGCTCATGAAATAGAATATACATAGGGATCAATCAGCGTGCTTTTTCATTTTGCAAAAACACACTAATTTCTTTCGGTGTGGTTTTACTTATCCACTTCGCTCTACTTCCTTTCATAGCTTCGTCAACAACGGTAAAGTCACTGAACACTGGCATTTCCACCTGGCTGCATGGGTGTTTTCATGGTTTTCTCCATATGTAGCGTGAATTCGAGCGATTTCCCCTTAGAAATTCCTCCACAAATGCATCTCTCTCCTCAAGTAAATAGCCCTCGCGTTCTTTACCATAACCAAATGAAATAAACCAAGCTTCATTACATGTCATTCTTCGGCATTTTAAGGTAAATTAATATCGATAATAATTTCAAATACTTATTACAACAATCCTAAAATTATTTTTTTTCATGGATATAGCAGTCAGGGTTAATGTATTATAAACTTCTCGACCAGAAACTTTTGAGTGTGTGGCATCACTGACTCATTCGATAGGAAGCTCCAAAGCAACTGCCTTCCCGTTTCTTACATTTCAGGTGACGTCAGTGAACTTCGTTGCTAGATAGAGCGTAACCTTGTTTATCTACTGACCTTGGTAGCGATGAAGGGTGTAAATTTTTTAAAAGCTAGACTTCTAACCATCTATATTTAGAGGCTAATTAGACATGTTAACAAATTCACCAGAATAGCATGCATGGGAAAATACTGTAATCCCTTAAATTTACCCCTAAATATAAGAAATTATGGCATTGTTCCCTGCTTGCTTAGGACACTTTACAATTTTCGCTCACACGGCTTGATTTTTTTCATATTAAATCAATGATGATGTACAGCTTTGTAATTTATGTTTTTCTCAGCACATCTTATAGTTTTTGAGAGAGTATTTAAGTACTACATTTCACTGTTAAGGGAGATTTCAAAGGGTGGTATAGCTATCATAATTGGCATACTTATAAATAATAAAATTCATTTGTTTCATCTATAAGGTATTTTGATTCCTCTTATCGCGTACTTTCGTGGGGTAATTGGAAGCACGTCCGGCTAGCAGGGAAGTCTGGGGTTCGAATCCCAGCCAGAGCATAGTATATTTTTCACATCTCCCTCTCCGATGAGTAAAACTTAATAAGTCTACAAGTGGCACTCGAACTAAAATAACAATGGTAATGAATGATAATTCATCACCAATAGGATCTGGTGGTTGGGTCCTCATCTCTCCTGTCGCCCTTTATGTGGGGAAGAAACTGTAAGGTTATTGTCTTCTTCTTTCCACGTGCTTGCTTGGTATTTGGAAGCTCGCCTAATTTGCAATCGGGATGTCCAGAGATCGAATTCCACCGATAGCATAGCACTATTGGTCGGTTTTCATGCCAGTAATTCTCAATTTGCTTAAAGGTCAAAAGTTAGAAACATTTAGACAAAATCCTTATACTTATTTCAGTGACGTAGAGGTGGTAGGTCTCCTACCAACAGAGGTTCGACTTGCGTTAATTGTGCCCACAAAGACCTTCGTCAGGAGGCTCCCCGAGGGACGTTCCGACTGGTCTCATTTCGTTGGGCATTGTTTTTCACTTCCTTTTAGGAAGTAAAGAAAGCCTTATAATCGTGAAAAATTTGGTTATCAGATTTCAGCGGAAATACCCATTTTGACCGTTCCCGAATCCATTTTGTCTATTTTTGTGACAGGTCTGTACATACGGACAGAATAAAGGACCCTTTATTTCAAAACTGATTGTAAAATGGATTCAAAATGGATTTTTTCGACGTTTGTACTTACGTATGTATGTACGTTGCATAACTCAAAAACAATTAGTCGTAGAACGTTGAAATTTTATATATTAGACACTTATAACATCTAGTTGGGTACGTCTCGTTTTCATTGCAGTCGGCAGTACCATAAGTATATAATATATACCTTTACAAGGACTTTATTTTCGCAGTCATTGGACATAGTCATATGTTTCCAATTAAAGAAATGTTTTAAATGACGAAAATATTCATGTTTTGAAAATTTCAAATTAAAAAACAATTAATTTAGACAAGAAACGAAATTTAACTTTTAACACGGTTTCTCGATTCCTATACATAATATTTGGTAAAGTTTTACACTCGTTATGAAAACAAGAAGAAGAAAACACAAGAAGTTTGACTCCGTTCGAAAACATTAGGCGGGATATTTAACTTCAAAATTTTCAATTTTTGATGTCATATTCAACTTGATTTGAGGATAGTTTATTTGAGTTAGAATAATTCAAGGAAATAAGTTTAAGTGAAGTGCAGCATAAATGTGTATAATTTAATAGGCCGTATGAGGAAGTCGTGTGGTGTCCACATGAGATTCTTTTACTGTGGCTAGCTGTCACTATCTCTGTTAACCAGTTATTTAGAAAAATATAGAATTTCCTGTTCACCCTGTATACGTATTCATTGATTTGTTTTATTTCTTTTTGATTAGTGATCATGTTTAGAAGTAATCTCATGATTTGCTTTGATATGAGTCATAAACGTGGATTTTGAACTGTATGCCTGCACAACTTCAATAAAATAAGAAAAGACTTCCTTCAATTTTAGTTCCTGGAAGTGTGTCATATCTAAATTTTATACCAATGACACAACGGCTATATTTACAGTGTTAATGTACCTTAATTCTAAAACTAAATTTTCTAATATTTATTCAAAAATAGCTTCTTTTTCTCAGAGAAGTGGAATTTTTCCTTATTTAATAACATCCTCTGTTACAAGAGCTAATCATTTAATGTAGTTAAGTTAAAAACGATTTATTAATATGTATTTAGTTTTTAATGCATTTTGGTAAATTAAACTAACAAAAGTAGAGAACATTTAGTCTCTTGTCATTTTATTCAACCGTGAGATTAGTAGTTTTACGAATCAGATAATATAAAAGTGAATGAAAGTTTAATGGGTAACCAGAAGATGATATTCCAGAAAGTTGAGAAACACATATAAAAAATATAGATGTTTCAAAAAACGACTTTTTTGTGGGCCTTGCGCGACAACGGCTTCCATTTATTTTGAGCTCCTTGTTTCTTAAAGTAACCACCGTCTGAAGTTAGTTTTCCCGGAAGAAACAACAGAACGGAACAAAATAATAACCATCTCTGATCTAAATCCCAATTTTGAGTAAGGAAGACACGGTTCTTAACTTAGCAAGCCTTTTTACTTCTAAGAAAAAGAAGCAAAAAAAGAAGTCCATAAGTTGTATCAAGAGATAAAATAGCCTTGGTTGCAGTATTCGCAAGATGCTAAACCTGAAATAATAAGTTGACATTCTTTCTTCCTCACTTGACACCAGATCGATACAAGTATGTCTCTGGGATCGAAATTTAAAGCTTCCCCAAATGCCTCGTATAAGCATATTTCTTTTGTAAAACCCCGGAAGACGATGCAATTTATGCTTTGCTTTCGGTTTGCTGGTTTACGATCTAAAAAAAGGAAGTCATTGGAAATTTCGTATTTTATGAACGGAAAGTTTATATGGGTTAAGAATAAAAAGTAAAATGTGCATTTCTTAGTTAATTTATTCGGATTTAAGTCTTTCAAAAATACGTACTTTTCTCCAGAATTTCTTATTGTAAGAAACTAAGCTCGAATTTCTGATGGTAGAAAAAATCTTTATTTTAGAAAATTTTTTTAAGCTTTGCATTGTATTGCATTACGTTACGGTGTCATAATTTATCGTCCATGTGTGCTGGCAAAAGTTTTAATTGAAGGAAATATCATTGCCTCTAACCCATCAATAATTGCTTTGCAATGTATCATGTTATGGCAATTCTGACGAAAAGCTCTAGAAAAATTTAAAAGATCAAACAATTATTACAAAATAACATTTGTAATGAACTTAAAAAAATATTTAAATCTGGTGGATTTATTTGACAATTGCGAAAAAAAATCTGATAATTAAGGAACCTTAGAAAATCACTTAAAATTCACGAACGTAATCGTAGAAATTTGTGCCCCGATATACTATGAGTTAACTACCAGTGCCCCTCTACCTGTTAGTCAGCAGTGACCAGTAGAGCAGCAGTTTTAGTGGTCTACGTCAACCTTCGGCTTAATTTTATTTATTAAATGGCCTATTTAAGTTTCTTCCTGTTCTTCTTTAGGTTGAGTTTTTCAGGTATCAGGCACCTCTCCTAAATAGCATTTTGTGCCAAATGTGCCAAATCCTGTGCTTCCTAGCCCCACTTGTTTGAGTTGTCCACTTTGTTTATAAAGTCTAACAGCCTCTCAATAGAGCTCAGGCGTAACTCTCTAGTATTGAGAATACCGAACGTAGCCAAGCGAGTGAGGGCAAGGGCATCACAGTCATATATAATATGGCGTTCTGTTTCCTCGTTCTTTGCAGCATTTCCTGCATACAGGGTGTTGCTGACAACGTCTCATAATATGAAGGTATTTTCTGAAATAGCAGTGTCCCGTTATGAAACAAAGTTATTTGTATCATCAGTCTTGGGCACATAAAAATTTCAGAAACAATCTTCTTTTAGTATGTTTTTCTCTAGAATCAAGCCTGTAGAGTCATTGCGATTTTTTTAAAGCAGGAGAGAGGAAAATGCGTAATTCCCTCGTCGAGACTCGAACCGAATACGCGTCGAGTGTGCTGACGAAACGCCCCGAAAACATGAAAAAATAGCGGGAGAAGTATCTTATATACTCTTACTTATATGGTACTTATATGGTGGAAAAGCATCATCAACTATCATTTTTAGTTCGGGCGCCACTGTAGAGTCATTAGAATTTTTTTTTGAAGCAAGAGAGATAAAAATAT
This sequence comes from Stegodyphus mimosarum, assembly GCA_000611955.2. Taxonomy (NCBI): domain Eukaryota; kingdom Metazoa; phylum Arthropoda; class Arachnida; order Araneae; family Eresidae; genus Stegodyphus; species Stegodyphus mimosarum. The sequence continues at coordinate 300,702 of KK119212.1, read as the reverse complement.
GCAATGCCCTCGCCGGCATACGAACCACGGACTTCTCGAATACGCGCCGAGTGTGCTGACCATTACACCACAAAAGCATGCTAAGAAGGCCTGAGAAATACCTTATAAACCAAACTATTTTCGCCTCACTTCTCATTGTTATTGTACATCATTGTTCCTCATTGTTCCTATTTAAGGAGGACACTCTTCGCAGACTTCATATTGATATCACAAAAGGGTTATGCGCCTATTGGATTAAAAGCGGATCTCTGTTTTCCAAGTTCATCTGCTTTTCATTACTTTCAGTTCCCTTATGTCCTGGTGTCCAAATTAGCATTACCTTGTGTCTGGTTGCCAGTTCTCTTAGAAGGTTTCTGCATTCCTAAACGAACTTTTATTTAATTCGAAATGACTACAAAGCCTTTAGGGCTGCTTGACTGTCACTAAAAATGAGAATCCGCTTACCGTGGTAGCCTTTTCTTATATTTATTTGTATACGGTTAGTAATAGCGAGAACCTCTGCCTGCAAGACAGTGGCATACCCCCCCAAAAACCTCTAAAGAGATTAGTTCTGGGTAATGCATCATATACTCCCAGTCCTGAGAGGTTGTCTTTCTTTGATCCATCTGTGAACCAGATTACATCATCGGTATTTAAACTGAACTAATTAAAATCCCTAGTAGGAAAAACTACCTCGAATGGCCTGTCAACGAGTCATTTCCACGATGTCTGAAGGGTTCAGGAGATTAGGATCATGATTTTTCTTAATAATACTGATATGACTCTTAGCAGTAGGCTTGTGATACCATTCATTTTCCAGCATCATTCTATATTCTATTCTAGCACCACATGCAAATGAAGATATCCAAGAGAGTCAAATCTAATATGATCTTTAATGCTCTGGTAGGTGCTGAGGGCCTTGCCCCTGTAATACAGAGGCAGGCTAATCTTTGAAGACTTCCTAGCCTGCCCTTCACAGTTCGTTACTCCACCTTGCACCACCAGATCACAGAGGCATAAGTAAGTGGGATTAAGGATGGTAGATGTATTTAATTTTACTAAGTGGTCCCCCATAGTCTGTTATTTTAAAACAAGTTGTTTAATGCTTTTTCGAACCTCTCCCATTTATAATCTTAATACATGTCGTCATCACCTCACAGCAGTTATTTTCTCCACGTCATCTGAAACTGCAGTTCAACCCAGCCTTCATTCATCCGCTTTTCGAAACGAAACACGCTAAGCGGAAATAAAATGGGGAAAAAACTGTTAGTGGTCTCAACCCATCGCCACAGTTATTTTTGCTATGGCTTTGACTCTTACAAGGCCCGCTTGTCATGATGCGGTTCCAGCTGCTAGAAGGAACTGGTTCAGACGGTGTTCTTACACCTCTACAAGGGCCACTTAAGCTGCTGTTGCTCCAGCTCTTAGAAAGCCAAGCTGGCACGATGCTGCTCCAGCTCTTGATGTTGTTTCAGCTCTCACGACGCCCGACTGAGACTGTGCTACTTCAGCTTTACAAGACTGATTGTAACGACACTGCACCAACTCTAACAAGGTTGTGTTAAAATGTTCTTGTTCTAGCTCTTAACAAGTCCCGCTTAATAAGGCGTTGTTCTAGTTCTTACAATGCCTGTTTGAGACGATGCTGTTTCAGTTCTTACAATGACGGTTTGAGACGATTTTGTTGCAGTCTTCACAATGCAGGTAGAAACGGTGCCGTTTCAGCTCTTACAGGGACCGATTGTAACGGTATTGGACTAACTTCTACAAAGCCAAGTTGAAACAGTAAGATCCGATTGAGATGTGTTATTCCATCAGAGATGGGAAGAATTTAAAACCGGTCGAAGTTCACATACAGTTTCCATTGCTATTCTAAAATGCTAAGTGTTCCCTTCCACAGCGATTAGCAAAAGTACAACCATTTAGAGGATTAAATTTTGATATTTATACATTTCAAGGCATGTCAACTAATTGTTATTGGTTATTATCGATGAGTGATGGAACCTTTATTTTGTAACACCTGGTTTTAATTGTAACCTGACAGAAGTGGATAAATAAAGTTCGTTTAATTGTAAATTGCGCTTGTGTAAGCTTACTGCAATCAAAGTGATAACTCGGCACAATTCAAACAATAATTCTCAGAGAAAGACTGTTAGATGAAAATATTTTAAACAATAGTTTATATAGAATTACTAATTCTTCGAGGTGATTTATTGTTTGAAAATGCACTACCCATTATTATAATAGATCGGTACTTGAGTACATTAATAGGAAACGTCATAAAGGATAGCAAATTGCGTCGTGCTATTTAGATGGATTATATATGCAGTGTTTTTGTTGCTTGTTACGATTTTGTGTTGCAAAGAAATTCGAAGATTTTATGTTTTGGGGGAAAAGCAAATGAACAAAAAGCGAAATTTTTAAAAAAAATTGTTGGAATCTTATAATTAATAATGCACATTGCGACAGATTTTGGCATCTAATTTATTTAACCCCAAAAGGAAAAAAAAAACTTTAGCTGAATGTATAAAATTTAATTAAAGTACAGAATTTATTAAAGAAATGAGTTAAAAGATAGGGTAAGTTTCTCGATATTTTGTCCTTATCTCCCAAACGAAATTAATACTTAACATTTTAGAGTTGGAACAATGTATTAGAAGTTTTTTTTTTCTTCCAAAGAGATCACGGTAAAATAAATAAAATGAAGTAAGACAGACCCTCAGAAGGAAAAAAATTATGTTTCTTGATATTTCTGAAACCACTGGAGTTTTCTTTTCTCGTTTGGTTGCAAATTTCCTTATTACAGATAAGCTCCTCTTTGAAGATAAAGTTTCAATTTCTAATTAGATTTTTAATTACCAGTGTTTAGAAAGTTTTTCCCTCTTATGTGGCTTTTGCGGTTTGAAAGGAAAACCATCTGACTCCCTTGGAATGTGATATCAACCTATTTGAAGCTAATGTATGCATCGATTTTCTTGCCTTCGTTATTCAACAACATATATATCAAGAATAAGTAACTGTATCAAAAGTAAATTAAAAGAGCAAGTAAAAACATGAATTTCAGAATTCATAAAAATGGAATCTTATAACACAAATGTTATTCAATTTGCGATAAGGGTATTGCGGAATAAATTGTTTCGTAATTTACGCGAATTAATAAAAGATTTTATAAATGCTTTTACTTTGATATCAGTAAAGTATGCCTGAAATAATATTTTTATTTGACAATTTTTTTACTTGTATTTAAAAGAATAATCTAGTGATTAATTTATTTGTTTTGAAATAAATGGAAATGAAACCAAAAATTTCAATTCATTCGTGCTGATTCAGTTTTAGGAATATTTAGAAGGAACATTTCAGGATTGCTTCTCCAACGTCCGCAAAATTAAGATTTTAATTATGATCGAAAATAATACATTTCAAATCAGGATTTTTTTGTGTACTTCATGTCAAACAAGAGGCAGACAAATTTTTAAAGTTGTATAATCTTGGCTGCAGGAAGTAAAATAATTGTTTAGTAATATAATAATAATTTAGTCATAAAGTAAAATAGTATTTCCATGTGCGCATACATATATGTACACCACGCACCCATGTGTTGTATATGAATCTTGAATGAAGAAATATCTATTGCATATTTCTCCTTTATATACAGGGTGATTAAAAAATATCTGGCAAAATACAAGAGGTGATAGATAGAACCGAAGTAAGCAGACTTGGCAATGAAAAGTGTGCCAAAATAGGGTGCTGATGTGCTGGTGCTTGAATGATAGGTAAAAGCATTTTACTCGTATAAGTTGTAGTCCTGCGTGAAAATTTCGAGGGTGCGGAACCATCGCTACGTGAACTAAAGTTCAGCGACAGGAATTTTACCTATGGGGTTATTCAAAGGAGATAGAAAGAAAGATTCTCGAGTACTTCCTTTGAGCATATACTTCACTTCCATCCTCAACCTTTAGATAAATGCGTACCGATGAGATCCGCTTTCGTACAGAGATGCATCATTGGAAAGGGGTACGAGAAATAACAACTTAATGCCAGTAGAACTATATACCTACTGCTCAGAAACACCCTGTACTTCCTCAATGTTACAAAATTTGCTTATTACAGTCCTCATTACCTACCTTTACATTTTACGAGGTAAATTTGAATCACCTTGTACAGAAAGGCAAGATTTTCTAATTCTTGATTTAGATCTGTGTAAGGAATGAGCTATCGGAATTAAAAAAAATCTGATGTGGACACAAGATAACTTCCTTGACAGCCTATTAAATTATATACACGTTTTTGCTGCGCTTTATTTAAATTTATTTCCTCGAATCATTGTAACTTAATTAACTGATCCTTCAAAGCAAGTTAAGCATGATAGCAAAAACTGTAAATTTTGATACTAAATATAACGGTCAATTTTTGTCGTACGGAAGTCAAACCTCTTGAAATTGCATTTTTTTCATACGAGTATAAAATTTCCCCAAATATTGGTGCAGGAACAGGAAGTACAGGAACCGCATTAAATGTTAGATTTCGTAATTTGTCTAAAATGATTTTTATTTTTAAATTTGACATTGTAAGAACATAAATGTTATCGTCCATGAATTTTATGGAAGAATTGTTGCCAGAGCCTCAATGAAGTTGGACTTCTACTACCATCCCAATTTTGAAGGAAAGCACCTCCGGGGGGACCGAGGGTATCCTACCCCTTTCCCTTTCACAAAATGAGAATTTCTTTCAGCAAAAAAACAAAATTGATTACAAGTAGCATCATCAGAGGACGTTTTACTTTGAAAACCTGTAGCAAAAATGTAAATCTTTGTCGACGTCATGCAGCAGCTGTTAAAAAACCTAGAAACATTCGCGGAGAATGTTTTCAGTGTCATTTTGCTCACAATGAGGATTAGTTTACGAGATTGCGCTTTGCTAGTAAAATTATTTTACAGAAACAGCCGCTACTTTCGTAATGTATGGCCTCCCCGAACCCCCGGATCTCAATCCATCCGATTTTTGGCTTTGGAGACACTTAAACATCTGGTAAGTCGTGTTAATCCAAGAACTTTACTTGATCTTAAAGCCACCATTCCACGTCACATGCGGAACATTTCAAAGTACATACTTCTGTCAGTTGTGGAACATGCCATCTTGTGATTTCGGATGGTAGCTGAAAATGATGGCCATCGTATGGAACACGTTTTTTATAAAAAAATTTGTAAAATTGTAAAACTAATGTAAAGGTGTGGATAAATGTATCATTTATTAATATAATGCCCTCTGGTGACGCTATTCGTAACTGTAATTTTTTCATTCAAAGACATTCTCATCCCTTCGTTAAGTCCGTCACAAAATTTCACTACAACCAACGATTGTAAAAATATAGACCGGATAAGAACTTTGATATAGGTATATATACTGAAAAGCCAAAACATTATGGCCATCTATTCAATAACGCGTTGCCTGACCTTTGGCCTGCAAACCAGCTGCAACTCGCCTTGATATGGATGTCACAAGTTCTTAGTAGATGACTGGTGACAAGTTGTACCAAATGTCTAAGCAGGGGTCGCTCGAAGTCGAGGTATTCGGACATGCTGGTGTTTGAGCACTGATCTGCCACTCCATGACATCCCAAATGTGCTTTATCGGGTTAAGATCCGGCGAGTTCAGTGTTTAGGACATTAACTGGAATTCATCCTTATGCTTCTCGAACCACTCCAACACAATTCGAGCCTTGTGACATAGGCGTTATCCTGCTAGAACATTCTATTTCCTGTTGGGAAGATAGACGCTATGCAAGGGTGCAACTGATCCGCAATTACATTCATATAGTCCGCAACTTTCATGGTCTGTTCTTCCACAACTAAGGGTCCCACAGCCACCCATGAGAACGTCCTCCAAAGCATAATATCGCTGCCACTAGCCTGTGTATGACCTGTTGTATAAGGGAGGGAGCAATACTGTTCGCTTTGAGAGCAACTGTTTTTGCCAAATCGAAGTTTACAAAAGTCTTGACCGGCCTTCATTTTCTCAACCGTTGATCGTAAACATGTACTTCTAGTTACAAAAATGCTTTAAATGACGCAAATATGCAAGATGCGTCATTTTTAAATTTAAGGTACTGAATTTGTAAAAATTTCAAAATCTAACTTTTGATTATACTTTCCTTCGTTCTCTATATTTATTTACGAAAATTTTGTGCTCGTTCTAATAAAACAAACGCAAAATTTATGACACCCATACGTCAAAAATTGATTGAGAAGATTGACTGAGATATTTGATATTAAAATGTATTAAAAGCAAATATCATATTCTGATACCGCATATAAAGTGAAGAGCAAAGTGTTTGCATTTGTACGCGACTAAAAACAAAATAACAGCTTAGAAAAAGGTTTCTGATGTTAAGAGATTTAGGTGAAGTGTATTTCTCTACAAATGATCGTAAAAAGTATTATTCAGTTTATTTTTTCACAAAATGTTATAGAATTGTGTTCCGAAAACACTGGCTTCAGTATTCACACCTAACCAACTTATAATATTGTTACGAAATGTCCAGACGCGGTAAGATAGCTTCCCCGCAAAGCAGGTTTAGAGCTGCCAGAAAGTGATAAGAGAAGGCAAGATTGCCACATTTGGGGAGTAATCGCTCACTTGGCGACATTCGGCGATAAAATTGACGATATGCCGTAGACGAACGGAAAACTTTCTGGAACAATTTCTTGCTGGTTTCGCCCAGAATGTTTTCGAACACAAGCCAAAAGCTATATAAACCCTGCTGGTACGCGGAAAATCACTCAGTGCAGAGTCTGTCGAGTTGATAGTCAGTCAGTGATCAAGTGTCTCGTAGTCTAATGCGAAGTTGATCGTCGAGGAGTGCATCGAGAGAATCTCTTAGTGTATCGCGAGTTAGTGCATCGTCGAGTTTTATCGTAGAGTGTGTTGAGCTTCGAGAACGACCGAACCGAGCCGGGAGCTGTACTCTATCGTCGAGTGCATCGCGAGTTGTGGCGTGGAAGATCTCGAGAGTGCGTAGAGTTCCGAGAACGACCGAGCAGAGTCGGGAACTGTACTCAGGTGCTTTGTCGTTAAGCTGTCTTCACCGTTATAGTTTGATAGCCTGAAGGCTGTGTCGCTGATTGTTTCAGCGTGTTTATTGTAGTTCTTCGACGACTGTAAACGTGATTTTGGAGCTTCTTGAAAAATACTGGCCAATAAAATGTGTTTTGATACTTCATCAAGTGTCGTCGTTATTCACTCCAAATCCCAGAACCCTTAAGGTACGTAAGAAGAAAAAAAGAGTTACAATATTATTTGTATTACCTAAAAATGAAAATATTTGAACTTAAGTGAATTTTTGTTTGACTATCAGATTATGATTCTGAAGTTATAAAACTTCATGAAAATAGTAATAACGTATTTTTAGGCTTTGGAAAATTATAAATTATTAGTCGTGGTGAAATTCTTGCGGCATACCCAATGGAGCAAAATTATAAAATAGAAAATTTAGAAAATCACAAAAGAATGGCATTTAAGAGGAAAACAGTTAACCTTGAGTTACTTTAATTTATTTATTAACCGACTTCTCAGTACCTGCAGAAAGTAATGTCAAAAATCACAAATTTTGAAATTAAATACCTCAGTCAGTTTTTTTGTCGTATGGGAGTCAAACTGTTTATTTGTAATTCCTTGTGCAAAGTAAAGCAAGAACTGTGTTGTCGCGAAAAATTTCGGATATCGTATTTTAAAAGAAATATTTTGACCGTTCTCAAATCTCTTTGGATGATTCTTTTATGTAACGTCTGTACGTGCGGATAAAATAAAGGACTCTATTTTTGAAAACGGATTGTAAAATGGATTTAAATTAGATTCAAAACAGAATTTTTTCGTAATATCGCAAATAAAAACCGATCAGCCGTAGAACGTTGAAATTTTGTATATGGGGTTGCTATAACATTTAGCTGTGCACCTCCTTTTTTATTGCAGTCGAAGCTTCCAAAAGTGTACATATATTTATATATATATATATATGTACTCACACACTACCCAACCTAAAATTCCTTATCCAGCCTTTATTTTCGCTATGGTTAGCCCTAAATATATACTTCGTATTACAGATGTGTTTTAAATGACAAATATGTTCACATTTTGGCAATATCAAATTTTGAAAAAATTAATTTTCGATAGCTGGAAAAACGTAATTTTTAATACGGTCTCCCCGTTTCTATACATATATTGGGGAAGTTTCATACTCGTTTTGAAATCATAAAATTAGAAGTTTGATTACGTACGACAAAAATGGACTACAATATCTCATTTGAAATTTGCAATTTTTGATGTCATTTTCAACTTGGTGTGAGGCATCGGTTAATTAATTTAGAATAATTCGAAGAAATTAGTATAAATGAGGAAGTGTGTAGAGACATTAGGTTATTTAGTAGTAGGAGACATGAAAAATATGCAATTCCTTCGCCGGGAATCGAACCACGGACCTCTGAAATACCGGCTCAGTGTGCTGACCATTACACCACGAAGGCACGCTAAGAATGTGGGAGATATACCTTATATACTCCCCTTTTTAAAGGGCGACTTGGGTTTTAGGGGACCTAGTCGCCAAATCCTGGGTGTGGAGAGTCATCATCCATAACCCTTTTAGTTCGGGCGCCAGTTGTAGAGACATTAGGTTATTTAGTAGCAGGAGACATGAAAAATATGCAATTCCTTCGCCGGGAATCGAACCACGGACCTCTGAAATACCGGCTCAGTGTGCTGACCATTACACCACGAAGGCACGCTAAGAATGTGGGAGATATACCTTATAAGTGAAGCAAAAAATGTATAGTTCTATATACCGTACAAGGAAGTCATGTGGTGTCCACATCAGAACTTTTAAACAAACGTTCTTTAAATTTGTGCAAAACATGAGATAAATATAAAAAAAAAATCAAAATGTGGACTTCAAGTTTCACGTGTTTGATTAGATTCAAAATTTCGTGGCTGCAGGCACCGCCGTTTTCAATAATGCGAGAAACATACACACATACATACGCACATGCAGATTTTTCGTTATTTAATAGCTTCTATAATCCAATAATTTAATTTTAATTTCAAATCTTAAGTGGGAAGCATTAATAAGCCTTGACGTTCTATTTACTGAGGGTGTTTACAGGACTTAGAAGGACTCTGTTTACTCCTGGGGTATTTGCACATTTCTGGAATGATTTCAAAGCCTTTCAATCAATGTTGATTTTTTTTATGTACATTTGATCTGATAGCCATTTTCCTGGACAACAAGCCTGCTTCACGACTTTCATGATAGAAAGATTTTTCGTAAATTTTCCAGCGCTATTGTTTTCCATTCCTCTTTCACTACTTTTAAGTTTCCATTAATCGTGGAGGATTTGCACTTAGAAAGAAGTCTTTTCATAAGACCAGAGGCACAGTAGTCGTTCAGTGAAACATTAAAAACATTAAGTACTTTTTCGGGTATTCGTTTGGAGTTTCCTTTCCATATGAAAGTAATGACTGACTGTTTTTCCTTTTCCGAATAATTATTTTAATTATTTACTCTTAGAAATTTTAATTCTATTAATTTCACTACCTTTTTGTCCAAAGGGGCTTTGTCTCTGAAGCACTCTTGCCTTCGATGTGCGACTTTGCGTCAGAAACGTTAAATGTCGGTTCACTTTTCAAACTGTTGACACCAAATATTGCAGCCCTGTATTATATTTAAAGAAATTAAATAATGAAGAATGTGCATAAATATATGTATGTGTCTCGCACTGTGATAAAACGACGGTACCTAGAGCCATCGAATTTTGAATGAAGTAATCCTGCTGCGAATATGGGCATCTGGAAGCCCAAATTTGAAATTTGGAATTTGTTTTATTATCGATTTCATATTTTGCAAAACTTTAACGGATTTTTGATTAACAAACTCAAGGATTTCAAAGCAAGCAATGGCAACGTTGTACAGAAAAAAAAATATCTCCAGCGCATGAGACTGTGTATAGGAAATTCTAAAGATATGCTCAGTTTAAAGTTATTTTGCGATATTGTTCTTTAACTGAATTTTATGTTTTAAGTGCGAAGAACATGATATTTAATAAATAAAGGTAACACACAAAATGTTAAAGAAAACTCCCCTTTGGGCGTAATTTAAAATTTGAAACCTTTCAGATTTTCTTTTTTGAATTATGGAACTGTTATATTTCTTTTCGAAAGCCTAAAAACACATCCTTCAATCATCAAGTTGTTTACATGAGACATTTTAAAAGAAGATTAAATTTAAAAATAGCAGACGATATTTCTCATAATGAGCTGCCGCCTGAAATTTGGATTCCAAAATATTTGCTGTTTTCTTAATTGTTTATCAAAGTTGCTCTAAAAATGTATAAACACGCTCTGTACATTTTTTTTCCTTTTATTTTAGTAAATTATTAAATTCTTACTTCTATTTTTATTTAAAATAATACCTGTTTACATTCTTCCTGTCACATTGATTATTTTGAAACTAATATTCAGGTCTAAATTGTTACTTAGCTTGAACCCAAGACATTACAGTTTTTAGCGGGATATGCAACTAATACAACTCAAGAACACATCATCAATTTTAATTTCTTTCATTCTGGCTAAAACCACTAATGCTAGTAGTTCGACTCCAAGTATATCCCGCAATTCCATGGTTTTCTCTGTACCTTGAATACGAATCGGTTTTCCTTAAAAAGTCTTTCACGAAAGTATCTCATCTCTAAGCCCCCCGTATACTTAGCTTACCCCGTATACCCCATATACGTAGCTTACTTAAGTAATATAGTCCAATCGAATTGTTCTCTTACTAAGGAGAGTGTCTGTTTCATATTAGCTCGACATAAAGTGAAATCTGTGCTCAGATGGAATTGCATCAATAATACGTAGCGCGGTGAGGGAATATAAAAAAGAATCCCAGCGAAGATTCTTAGAACTAGTTTTAGTAATTCTTTCTTTTCTGTTGGCATCCTTTTGCAGTTTCGTGTAGCATCCCAGTGCTATATATAGATGAAGTAAACCCATACCTAAGCTTCCATGGAATGGACATATAAGACAATAAGACAATGGCGATCGATGACCGGAACATTTGGAATCGAAATTTAAAGCCACTCAAGTTGCAGCCTGTGACACTTTTTTCAATAGCTGGAAGAAAAAGAAGTCCCCTCTGCAAAAATCCCTCACCAGAAACTCCGATGGGAACTGTTTTTTTTTATCGTATTTTGCTTTTCCGCTATTGTGGCGATGTCGCTACAAAAGCGAGAAAAAGGGGCTTTTGGTCCTCGTTGGGCCGTGAAGCTTCTTTCTGCTTGCTGCAGGAAGCCGAACTCAAGTTTTTGATGCCAATTCACAAAAAAATTGTGCCACATGCCGTTCTTTTCCGCTCTCAAAGCAAGCGTGGAATGACAGTTTTCTGTCTGAAAGACTTTCATAGTTTTCGTGGGTAGATTAAAACTAGAGATAGTCGTCGGGGAATCATAGATTGATATCCAGTTCTATTATTTGCTTGTCTTGCTGGAACTTATCTCATTTTTTAAATGATTATTTCTTCTTCTTTTGTAAGGAACTTAAGTTTAAGGACCACCCGTAAAAGTATATTCTCACGCCAAAAGAGGATAGTTTTCAAGACATGCTCAGAATGATATTTTCCTCCAAAGAGCAGCTCAAATAAACCAAAGGAATGTTTAGGATCTTAGACTGCGTTTACGCATTTCATTTCTTGCGCTGTCGCTGCCTAACGCGATTGAATACGAAAAAGCTTTTAATGTTTATAAAGCATATTTGTTTCTGATCTCCAGCTTCTGTCGTTCTTTTACGTCTGATCTCTGTTTTGATTTCTGCACCTTTACCTACTTACCACAGTACAAGGTCTGCTGTTTTCCACCTAGGTCAACATGCGTGGAGACGTCGATGTCCTGCTTCAAAGCAAGTTTTCGTTAATTCAACGGGTGACACTGAGCAGATATAAAAGATACGTCACTGACTGTAGTCGGAAAGAGAATTTCGCCTTGAAATAGTAAAACCTTCTCCGTCTTCTGACCTTGCTGACACTAACAATGTGCCCCCGATTGTTTTTTATGCGGGAGATAAACTCTTCCCCCTCAATAGTTGTTGTAGTATGACACAAACAACTATATTCCTTTAATTTAAAACTGGCACTTTGAAAACCTTTTCGATTCTACCTCCATTTGCTATTTTAACATCTGCCGTGATCACCGCACTTTTTTTTCCACTTCATTTGAGACTGCAGCTCGAGCCAACCTTCATTAGTGCACATTTTGTAAACCGAAATATGCTAAACGGAAAAAAATTGGGGGGGGGGAGAAGATACGGCACTCGGCTATCTGCCGCAGCTGTTATTAAAATAGTTACGCAAGCTGGGCAACTGGATACCTGTTCTTAAAGTAACAAACTATAGAATCACATCAGTTGTAATTATTCCGGATGTGACTATTCCGGGAATTAGCAGACGTGGAAGGTCAATGTCTTTGGCAAATCCTCACAAGAAAAGTCACATGGATTTAAATTCGAAGAGTGGGGTGGTCACCGCTTTAATGCATCATCTCTTCATCTTACGCATCCTATTTAACTACATGACAAATTTTGATTCAGATATTCTTGCAAAGGTTGGTCTTTGGAACCTTTTGGAAATTTTAACTGTGATATTTTCGGAAACAGTCTTTGAAGTAATATCCCAAGCAGCTTTCTTGTCATACGTAGAAACACAGGAAAACTAACCATACAGCTTGGTCGTTCGCTTGAGTTCGAACCAACTCAAACTACCAATATTCAGTGATCTTAAACTCTCGGCTACTAATGGGTCCGGTGAGGGACAAAAACTGAAACACATTCCTTAAGGGTAACTTTTACAGGATAAGGTCAGGTTAGATTATTTAGATATGCAAAGCACACGAAGGCTATTAGCCTAAGGTGAGGGCCGTGGAACACTTTCTAAGGTAAACTGATTAGTATTCACATTATAGATGAGTAAAACCAGGAAACGAATATCACGGAGACGACCGGGCTTTGAACCTGGATCGGGGATATTCAGCTGTCAGGGATGAGACTGCAACAACAAAAACTAAACTTAAATCCTTACAGGTTATTTTTTGTAGGTTTCTCAGTTCACCAAATCACATGATAGCTATCAGATTAAGATGACAGATGCTTTCATGGACAGCATTCTATTGAAAATTAATTTGCATTCACATAACACATCAGTAAAACCAGGAAAAGAAATCGCGCAGTCAATCCAAATTTTGAATCTGAATTATGGGTTTACAGCTACCGAAACATCTAGGCCAGTGTTGGAATTGCAACAACAAAAGCTAAACCGAAATCCTTAAAGGGTATTTCTTGTAGTTTTTCAAATTCATTAATGCAAACGGAGGTTATCAACCTAAAGTGAAAATACCTTCGAGGACGACTTTCTAAGGAATACTGATACTTATTCACATTACATGTGAAGAAAATTACGAAAAATAACTCATACAGCCAACCCAGGTTTGAACCTGGATCAGAGAAGTTAAACCTGCTCAACCACTCGTCGCTCGTGGAGCTTTTATAGGTTTACAGCAGATTTTTAAATTTCTGAATCTCTGCTTTAATTATGTTTACTGATACATTTGAGCTTTTCGCTGTGCTTTTGCGTACTAGGCATATCTTAGTGATTGTGTTCACCAGCCAAGCACATAGTTTCATCATAAAAAAATATTCCTCATTGAATACATAATACATTGAGTTAGCGTTTCAGAGAAGAATACCTAGAAGCTAAACCAGAAGTATTTTCGGAGAAAATGTTATTTGCGAAGGTATATTATGGAACTGAATGCAATTTTTACGTAAGAATAAAGAGTATGTAGCACGGGAGGAGTGAGTTTTCCATAATTCCCTTTAGGCTATGTTTCCGTAATATATTTATGCATTTATTCAAAGACAAGTAACTTCTAGAACAAACTTCTGCAACCTCTATGAACTTACGCACCTATTGTTTTCATTACAATATGAGAGGTATTTTCGTTCTAGGGAGAGGGGATTTATTGATCGAAGCATCTTCAAAAGTATATTTAACTGAGACGAGAAAATGTACCTTTTCTAAATCTAAAATGAACTCAGTTCAAAGTAGAGATGATTAACGCGAAATATTAGTCTTTTCAACCATGAGATTTTCGTTTTAAAATGGTAATCACACCATATATGCAGGTAATATGTTCCAAGTCATACCGCTGTTATTTGAAAAAGCGGGTAATAGTGTTACAAATCTTCGTAAATATTTGCATTTTTTATTTGTAATTTAGTTTTGATTTTTTTTGTGTGTGTGTGAGTTTGTTTTTACTTCTTTGCACGAGGTAAAGGAAGTATTGTCATCGCGAAAAATTTACGTTATAAAATTTCAACGGAAATATTCATTTTTATCGTTCCCGAACCAATTCCGAATATGTTTTTGCGAAATGTCTTTATGTGCGTACGGACTTAAGTACTCTTTATTACAAATATAGTGTAAAATGGATTATTTTCGTGACGTCTGTTCGTACGTATGTATCTCGCATAATTCAAAAACGATTAGCCGTAGAACGTTGAAATTTTGTGTATGGGACTGCTATAACATCTGCATCTTTCTTTTTTATTGCAATAGGCAATACTAAAAGTATGTATATACATATAATTTTTCATTTATATATTCCCTATGTATATATATACCCAACCCTTACCCAGCTTAAAAGTCGTTGCCCGGCTTTTATTTTCGCAATCGCTGGCATAGTTATGTACTTCCAATTACAGAAGTGTCTTAAATGACAAAAATATTCATATTCGCAATCGCTGGCATAGTTATGTACTTCCAATTACAGAAGTGTCTTAAATGACAAAAATATTCATATTCGCAATCGCTGGCATAGTTATGTACTTCCAATTACAGAAGTGTCTTAAATGACAAAAATATTCATATTTAGGTAATGCTAGTTTAAAAAAATGTTTGCAAATAGCGAAATGTAACTTTTAGAACGGTTTCAACTTTTAATGCAGATGGGTTTAACGACTGGAGCTCTTCCTTCTCTCCACTTATTCTTTAAGTGGGGAAGAATATAAGAAATTTTCTCTCTCCTTGCCTTCGTTCCGTAATTGGAAAAGAAATTGCATCAAGAAAGCACATGTCCGGCTAGCAATCGGAAGGTCTGGAGATCGAGAGCAGACTAGGGCGTGCTGATTTTTGGATTTAATGTGTCGACAAATCTAAAGATGTTACAAAATGATACGAATTACTCAAAGCAATTCGTATCAAAGTAAGCTATAAATTACTGGTATCTGTCTTTTGCTTGACTTAAAGGTCTAGTTAAAACTGCAAAAGTGTCAGACAAGTTCTGGCCAGTACAAGAATTAATGTTTTACAAGCAAATGAATAAGCAATAACTGCATATTTATTTGAAAAACTAATTACAAAGTATAGCTTATTAAACGGTATTTGAAGGGTCCCTTAGTTTGCGAACAAAATAATTATCGATAAGAAATAACTATCAATTAGCAGTTATAAACTGCCCAATCAAAGAGACATTTCAAAGGACTGCATGTGTCTAATTTCAACTTTTGTTCGCGAACTTTGCACAAGTCTCACGATCAACAAAAAGCAGAGCAACGATCTCCAAAAGGAATGAGCATTTCTGACAGAGGAAATAATCCGCTTAGCATAAGCTGCATTTAAGAAACAGCAGTATTTACGCTTACGTTTGGGTCTATGTAAAAAAAATATGTCGGAAAAGGAAAAACATAAAATATAAGACAAAATACTAACCTTATACTGGTATGAAGTTTGTATCAAATTCTTTCAAAATTTCAAATCTAATAAAAGGAGATTTGTTTTCTTCAGAAGGAAAGAAAAAAATCTGAAAGAATTTGGATTTTATTGTCACAGCAGAAGATTTTGTTAAGGCATTTTGTGTTCTCGCTGACCTCGCCGTTTAGCAGTTTGCTTTTGGACTCACTTCTGCTAACATAACTTTTACTGTCTTAGCTTTATTTATTAAACGTAACTTTCTTCGTACTTACCCCACATAAAATTCAACAGCAAAATCATAAAATTAAAAAAAAATGAAAATATCATTCCTTTTTGAAAATATTCATAAAAATTTACAGATGTTTTATAAATTAAATATATTTGGCAATTAATTGATCGGATATCCATTTGATAACATTTATGAATGTGTAAGGTTTATCCTAATTTTATAACAGTTATTTTAAGTTTAGGCACCTCCTGTCTCTCCTAGTTTCGCCTTACAATTTCCTACCAGAATGTATTTTCAGTACTGTCTCATCAGAACGGAGGAATTTAGAAAACAAAAAAAAAAAAAAAAAAAAAAAAAAAAAAAAAAACCATTCATGAGCCAGCCACTTGTGATTGCTTGATTACTGATCCTTATTTGTGTGTTACCTTTATTTGTTAAATACCATGTTCTTCGCACTTAAACCATAAAATTCAGTTCAACAGCAATATCGCAAAATAATTTTAAATTGAGCATATCTTTAGAAATTTCGGTGCACACTCTCACTGGCTGGAGATAAAAATGTTTTTCTGTACAGCGTTAGTATTGCTGGCTTTGAAATCTTTGAGTTTGTTAATGAAAAATTCGTTAAAGTTTTAGAGAATATTGTTACGAATTTCACATTTATTTGGCTATTTATTTAGAACTGTAATTAAAATTCCTTTTTATTTTCCCGTGCAACGCACGCAGACGATTTTTGAAGAGAAAGCTACGTCAAAAAAAATAATAATAATAACATGCATACATTTATGCAGATTTTTCATTTTTTAAACTTTAATGCAGAGCGATAACATTTAGTGGCAACAATTTGAAAAGTGAATCGGGCATTCAGAGTGAATCAACGCAAAATCGCAAAACGAAAGTAATAGTCCTTCGGGACTAAATCCCTTTGAACTAAAAATAAAATAGCAATATTTTAAAAAATAAAAATGCGTCTGTGTCGAAGCCAGGCGTCAGATGTTTGGCTGTTGTTTTAAACGTATTCTGTTTGTTTGTTCGACACGTCGTCAACTGCACATTAAACCACTTAAAACGCATATATTTATTATATTTAAAAAACATTTGTAGCATTTCTAACATTAATTCCTCAATCCTTCTTTTCCTAACACGCCTCTCTTTTAATGTTAGTTTTTACTAACAGCAAAATCCTAGAACTATCGTTGATCAAGAAGCCATAAACCCTAAGGTAGTGTAATTAATTTATTAATATTTTTAAGTATTTCATCAGTTGCAAATTTAAAATTCCTTTTGCATTTCTGCAAGTAAATGTTAATGAGATAAATATTCTCCTGCGTTACCAAGTTTGTAAAAAAAAAAGACATATTTAGGTTTTTAGTGGAAAAGCATCCGAGACCAGTTGACTTGTATCTTTTGTCCTTTTAAACAGCGACCTAACAGAGAAACCTGCAAGTCGATCAATTTCCACGGGTTGAGAATCAACTCTATCAACACGACTGGCAAATCTTTTTAAGAGGTCGCATTCCCAAACGTATAAAAGAGCCCTGTTGAATTATTCAATTTGTGGGTGGGACAGATTTTTCAGTTGCAAATATCGAAATATTCATTATTGAAAAGGAGATACGCTACGGAAAGATTCTCCTCACGTATTTTTTATACCGTTGGCAAAAACCTTCTTCCGTAGCTTCATTCGGATCAAGGTCTCTTTTTTTCCGTTTACTACTATTTGATCATTTGTTGGAAAGGAGTGCTCAGCTGTCCAAAGGTATTGAAGGAAAGAAGTGTATGCGCAGATACTAGATGCCTTTGAAGAAAAGTAGTAAGAACTGCACATATTAGGTCCTACTGAAAGAGGAGGGGTAGAAGCTGTGACCGTGACTACTGCAGATGTTGAACCTATAGAATCATACTGTCTATATAAATAAATGGCCGTTTTGTTTACTCCAAGCCAGTGTTCTTCATCCTCCGTTGACTCGGTAATTTTTCTTTTCGGAAAGCTTGAAACTATAATTTGCGGGTTTGAAACTCTATCAATCCCTTGAAAAGAATATTAAAAAACAGTGAAGTTTTTACGAGTCCTCTATGGACAGGTATTTTTGTGAAACCTTTCGAATTGTAATTTCGTATTTTGGAAACTCTGCTATCTTCAGAAAATAAATGTAAAAAATGTATCTAAAATATATCATTCTTTGCATGTACTTTACGTGGAATCCCTAAAACTATTCACTTTTTCTTGGACCACTGAAACCGTAATTTATTTTTTCATGAAACTCAGCTATCATCAGTAAAATAAAAGTTAAAAAAGGATTAAAATACACAATTGTTGTATGCACGTTAGTGGAACCTTTAATATATACTTTTGTAGAACTTCTAAAACTGCTATTTCTTTTGCTGGAAACCCTCAGAGAAATAAATGTTAAAGCACTGAAAGTGCATCGTTGTTGCATGCACTTTGGATGCAACCTTTAAACTCTTTCGTCGAACCCCTAAAGTTATAATTAGTTTTTATATGAAATCCAGCAATCTTCGGAAAAATAAACGTAAAAAAAGCGTTAACCATTTTTGCATTTAGGTTAAGTGGTACCCTTAAAAATATATATTTTTGCACAACCTCTAAATCTGTAAATCTTTTTGGCGAGTATTCCACCATCTTCAGAAAACTAAATGATAAAAATGCATATATCGAATTAATATATTTCCTTTTAACTGACATGAATGTCGACAACATTTTATGCGAAGCCGATAAAATTACATAGTTTTGTGAAACACCTAAAACTATAATTCCTTTTATTGAAAACCCTTCCATGCTCAGAAAAATTAATGTAAAAGCAGAAATGTATGTAATTTTTGCATGCACTTTATGTGGAACCCCCAATTATTTTTTAGCCCAAAGGAGCATTAGCTCAGAAGGGCTATTAATTTCGTTTTGGCATTTTGTGTCAATTCACTGTAAATGTCCGTATCACTTTTCAACCTGTTGCCACCAAATATCACCTCCTTGTGTTATATTTGAAGAAATTAAATAATAAAGAATCTGCATAAATGTATGTATGTTTCTCGCATTCTGATAAAACAACGGTACCTAGAGGCACCAAATTTTGAATAACGTAATCCTCTCCGAATATGGTCATCTGGAATCCCAAATTTGGAATTTGTTTTATTATCGATTTCACTTTTTGTAACAGTTTAACGAATTTTTCTTTAAGAAACTCAAAGATTTCAAAGCCAGCAATGGCAAAACTGTACGAAACACACACACACACAAAATTACCTCCAGCGCACGAGTGTGTGTATCGGAAATTCTAAAGATATGCTCATTTTACAATTATTTTTCGATATTGCTGTTGAACTGAATTTTATCGTTTAAATACGAAGAACATGGTTATTTAATAAATAAGAGTAATACAGAAAACGTTAAAAAAATCCCCCCTTGGGCGTAATGTAAAGTCAGAAAGCTTTCTGATTTTTTTTAAAGCGAGGAAGCTATAATTTATTTTTTGGTAAAAGCCTACCATGATCAGTAAAATAAATGTTAAAAAAACCTTAAAAATTTATTATTAGTGCATGCACGTTAAGTGGAACTCTTAAAATTATACGTTGTTGTAGAATCTCTAAATGATATCAACAGCTATTACGCTATTATCATCTATTACGCTGTTTCTTGTTGCCTTAGCACTTCCAAATAATGTTCTAAAGCTATATTTCTTTTTATTGAATATCCTAAAATCTTCATAAAATAAATATTAAAAAGAAATTGAAAATATATCAATGTTGCCTACACTTTATGTGGAATCCTTAAAACTTTTTGTGTGTTAGATAAAAAAATGTGAAACTCAAAATTACTCATTTTAACTTGGATACTTCGCCTCTTTATTCTAAAAATAATAATAGCCTCTTCTAAACTGCTTCACTGGAAAACTATAACCTGCTTTATGGTATCTGCATTGCGTAGAATTCTTGGCTAATTGCCGCTCAAAACTTAAGCCATGGATTCCGATCTTATCCTTGGACTCTGTTGAAGTGCGCACTGTGATCGTTTAATTTTCTTTTCCAACTCGTCTGCTTTTGTAGACTTCGAGTTCAAATCACTAATCATCTTTTTTTTGAGTTTCTTCTCTGCTTCTGCTTGAATGCTACGAATTTTACATAAATTTTCTTACGAGTTTTCCTCGCCAGCTCCTTAAATGCATTCTTGCTATTCTGCAGATGAATCGCACGCGTAGTGATATGAAAAAGATAAAATGTGTCATATGAAATTATAAATCAATGAATAAAATTATATGCCTTGTTATCTACAACGTATTTAACATCTGCAAGTTTCTTGTTCGACTACGCAATTACTCTAGAATCATCGGCTATGAGTATAACTATTTGAGACATCTCGCATTTCCAAAAGGTAAAAAATATGTAAATCAAAATTATAACTTAAGTCAGCAATTTCCCCTTTATTTTAATTTAGGTATTTACTTGAAATAAAAAATGAATATTTAATCTGTCTCGGCAGCCAAGTTACTCTTCATTTTGGACATCAACATCACAATATCTTCGCTATCAACATGTCTACATTATTATACAGCTAATTTTACAACAACATTATTACATCTAGACGCAGCATGTCATTTATATAGAAAATTCCTGCCTGAAAGTTCAGTTCATCTGTGTAGAATGAGTCCTGTCTTAAAGTGCAGTACAAAATTATAATAAGTGCGCGAACGACAAGGACTTAAGCTTTGCTATGTCAACTAATCTTATTTTAATCTGCATCTCTATTGTTAGCTAAATATCCAGCTGCGGTAAGGTAGCTTCGACGCAAAGCGGGTTTCGGGTTGCCAGGAAGTAGCAAGGAAAGGTAGGGTTGCCATATTTGGAGCGAAATCGGCCATTTGGCGACAAAATCGCAATATGACATAGAGGAAGCGAGAACATTCTAGAACAAATTCTTACTGGTTGTGGAGTCATTAGGTTATTTCAAAGCAGGAGACATGAAAAAAGAGCAATGCACTCGCAGAGTGCATTGCTCTTTTTACCAGCGAACCTAGACCTCTCGAATACGCGCCAAGTGGGCTGACCACTACACCACGAAGGAATGCTAAGAAGGCGGGAGAAAACATCTTATATACTGCCCCTTTTAAAAGACGACTGGAGATTAGGGGAACCAATAGCCAAATCCTGGTGGTGGAGAATTATCATCCACCACTTTTTTTTAGTTCGGGCGCCACTGTAAAGTCATTAGGTTAGTTCGAAGTAGGAGACATGAAAAATAAGAATGACCTCGGACCTCTCGAATACAAATATGTTGACCACTACATCATGAAGGTATGCTAAGAAGGCGGGTGAAATACCTTATACGGTTTTCCCCAGAATGTTCTCGAGGGCAGATCAAAATCTATATAAAACCCGCCTGTACGCGGAGTAGTAGTTTTATCATGAAGTGCGTCGTCAATTTATCGTGAAGGGTATCTTGAGTGTGTTGAGTTCTGTAGTAGCGCTTTGAGTTCAGAGATTAGCTCGTGAAGCTATCTTCTCCGTTATAGCTAGTTAGCCTGAAGGCTATGTTGCAGATTGTTTCAGCGTGTTTATGATAGTTTTTTGACGATTATAGTGTCTCCTTTAAACTGTGATATAATGTCGAATAAATTGTGCTTTGATTTTTCATCAAGTGTTGTCTTCAGTCAATCTAAATCCACGAACCCGTAGAACGCAGAAATATGAAACATCGTTCTTGATCTCTTCAGTGCCCAGAAATGGAGGAAAAAATTAGAAAAAGAAAACCAAAATTTCTATCATCTACAGTGCTTTGAAAATTAAACTAGAAAAGTGTTTATATTAAAAGTGATTTGAAGAGCGTTTTCAAAGATACAGTGCCTAAGTGTTCAAAATCATTCCGGCATTAGAGCGATTCCAAGATCGTTAGTCTGTTCATATTTAGAGCTTCAAGTTTGTGTGCGAGAAATTTATTTTATCTTTTGCTTTTCTTCATTGCATAGATTGTCAAACGAAAACTCAAAATTATATCTTACTGTCAAGTTCATTTTCTAATGGAACGAAACTCAAATATGCTATGGATAAAATTTCGCGTAAGTGCTTTTATGAATTCAGTAGGGTTTTAATTTGGTTAGTTAGATATGTTTTAGTACGATCATATAGGAATGGCTAACAATAAATGGTAACTGAAAATTTAAATATATGCTGTTGTTTTCTCATTATAACGGATTTTAAAAATTTAGCGCTAAATTTTATGATGTCAAAAGATTTAATTTTTCATAATTATGTTTAAGAAAATTAAGCAACGAAGTTACAATTTTGTAATTATTTTATTTATGGAAAGTTTTTAAAAATTACTGTGTTAATAATTATATTTTTGAATTATTGTTTAAAAACCTTTGAATGATATTCAGAATTTGATATTTATTTTAACAATGGGTAAATGTAAAAAATAAGTGAAATAATTTTTAAATATTAGTACGAAAAATGGATGTAAAATTGTGTTTTGAATACAATATAGAAAATTATGTAATGTTTAAAATATTGATTATGGTTATAAATATACGCGAATTCTAAAAATTTAAGAAATTAAATAATATTGAGTATTGTTATAAAAATATAGGAATACTAAAAATTTAAGAAATTGAGTAATTGTAATAAAAATAATTTGTGTAATTAATTAAAAAATAAATGTATAAAAAATTTGCTTGGCATTTTGGTGAATGATATAAAAATTAATGAATAATTATATGTAAAACAGAGTATGTTGAGGACTCATTCGAAAAAGAGGCCTGTTTTGACCTCTGTATTATTGACCCTTTTATCTTTCTCATACAATATGAACTTTGATGGCTCCCACCACAAGGAAAAATGGAATTTTTTCATAAAGACTTTTTATTTTTAGTTTTTAATATAATGGAATATGGTTGTATTTTTATACATATTGTTTTAGTGCAGTTCAGAAGGACAGTTATCTTATACAAGAAATGGAGGTCTTTATATGTAACTGCCAAGCATCCCTCAACCACTGATGATTATTAATACATCAGTTCGGTTCAAGTGGATATGCTCAATAAACGGAAATGTTTGTATTTGGCAAAAGTTGAGTCTTCCAGTTTCTGAAAAAAAAAAAAAAAAAAAATTAAAAAAGAATTTATAAAAAAAAAAAAAAAAAAAAATTAGAAATGAATTATTAACAGTAAACAATATAATTTCAATAATGCTAATAGAATGACGTTAAAATGTAAGTTATAATAATGAAAATTAGCTATCTTATGAAATTTTGAACTGTGTTGTGATTATTCAAAATAAGTAATGGGTGTATAAAATTTGATAGTTGTGATATTGTGTATGAAAAGTCTACCCTAAACCAATATGATTAAGCGGAACCTAAACGGCAATTGGGCTGAAAATTTTAATAGGAGTCTAAATATTATCAAAGTTCATGTTTTGAAATTATTTGAATAAGTATTTTGATCAAAATTTTATGATTTGTGTTTTTTAAATCTGTTTATCTTCATTTGCTAATGCTTTAGCACTTTATCTCTTAAAAAGACTTTTCTATCGCCAAGTCTTTCTCTCTTCGAAGGTTAGGTTAGGTTATTCAATTATGGCAAAGCACACGAGGGCGATCTGCCTAAAGAGAGGGATGCCTTCGTGGAGGACTTTCTAAGGGAAACTGACTCGTATACACGTTACACATGGGGAAAACCACGAAAACGCCCATGCAGCCAGCCCGTTCGCGGGATTCGAACCTCGGACCGAACTACCAGTGTTCAGCGTATTTACCGCTCGGCCGCTGGTGAGCCGATCCTCTCTTCAAAGGAGGAAATATGTAAGCTAAAAAGTACGTTAATCAAAATTATAACTTAAATTAGCAGTAGACCCTTAATTCATTTAATTTCCGTATTTTCCCTCTCTATTCTAAAAATAGTTATAACTTTTCTGGATCGCGTCATTTCTAGAACAGTCCATATCACAAGATTTTTACACAACGACGATGACGTAGCTAATTCGGAACTTGACTCGTAATTTCATTTCGAGAACCGAAACCTTTGTCTTGGTAAATCGAACGCTTCCATACTGGACAACGCACTTTGCTTTGCTTCTGATGCCGTTAAGGCACTACTGCGCTGTTTTCTTCCAGTTGCAACAATATCAAAAATGTAAATATTCTGGATATAGGCACAATTATAGTTCCAAATATATTTGTTCCATTAGAAAACTACAGTTTATTTTTGGTAAGATCCTACCATCATCGGCAAATTAAATATTTAAAAAAAGAAGAAGAATTAAAAATAAATCGTTGTTGCATACACGTTAGGTGGGAGCCTTAAAATTATACATATTTGAGGAACATCTAAAACTATATTTCATTTTAGTGGAAATTCTACCATCTTCATAAAAATAAATGTTAAAAAGGTATTCAAAACATATTAATGCTGCCTGCACTTAACGTGAAACCCTTAAAATTACATAGCGTTGTGAAGCCCCTAAAATTATATTCTTTTTAATTTTTTTTACGTAAGCAGAATAATAAAAACGCTGCCATTCTAAGAAAAAAAATGATTAAAAAAACATTGAAAATAAATCATTGTTGCTTGCACTTCATAAGAAAACCTTACAGTTTATAATTCTTTTTGATGGAAACCCTATTGTCCTCAGAAATATAAAAAAAAGTATTGAAAATACGATTGTTATATGAAGGTTGCAGGCGATTTATGTGGAAAAAAATACATTGGAATTTTACACGTGAAAACAGATTTACGTCATATTATTTTAAGCCATAACAGAAATGAAAGTCTTACTTAATTATTTTACATGACTAGTTTTGTTGTCCATATGGTGTTTAAATTTTTTTTCTGAAATTTTATGTCGATTTTCGAAAAACCCTGTATAAGAGTTTTGAAACCCTAATTTTCAGCGAAACACACTTTGTAGACCACACTTGTAAGCAAATGCATTTGCGGATTCTCATAAAACATTCTTTTATCAATTCTAATATTTATATTTTACCATGCCAGGCGATTTGTGCTATTATGGCTCTTTAAGAACAGAGAGAAAATCGATTGATTTATCTGTGTTGCTTTAAAATCGAGAAAATCATTAATCTGTAAACTATGCATTAAAAATTTAAGCTGCAGAGGAACTAATTTATCAAGCCAGTTTATACATTTAGAATTTTAATTATTTTTATCACTAACTATTTGTAATTAAAATTTTTGTTATCTTTATTCCTAAATTTCCTTTAAGCCATAAAAAATACGAATGGGAAACTATATATTATTTACGTAAATAGAAGTCGATTTTTCTAATAAAAGTTGTTCCTGTTAAGTCTTTTTGGGTAAGTCTTGGTCATTGTCTTACCCTATTTCACAAAGACTTAATTTGTTTAAAAAACTGGCTTTCGTACGAAAGCCAGTTTTTAAGTAAAGGAAGTATTGTAATCACGCAAAATTCTGGGTATCATATTTAAACGAAAATATCCATTTCAACCGCTATCGAATGCAATTTAAAGATGTTTTTGATTGACATCTGTACGTAAGGAGAGAATAAAAGACTCTATTTCCCCAAGCGAATAATAAAATTGATTTAAAATGGATTCAGAAGAGATTTTTTCGTGGTGTCTATACGTACGTACATATTGCTTAATCTCGCTTAACTCAAAAACGAGTAGCCTCAGAACGTTGACATTTTGTATAGAGGACTGCTATAACATGTAGATGTAGCTCTTCCTTTTTGGTTGCAATCCAAAAGTATATAAATATATACATGTATATAGCCTCTCCATTACTCGGCTTAGTGACCTCAGTTTTTTCATTCTTATATGTTGGTGTGCGCATTTTTTGCTTTAAAAATGATTGAATTATGTTGTTCTTACCCGCGATTAAGGCTTTTATGCCTTTAGTAAATCTGCATACAGTATTTGTAGAATTATCAATAATTTAAAAGTTGTTTAAGTGTAGCTAAGCCTAATTATTTTTACCATAGCATCCATAATTGTTTACATTTGAAACTTAACAGAATAGTGGATTTGTTGCCAATCTAGAGAAACTAAGCTTCGCAACAACAAAGATAAAGCCTTCTTTAATTATTACGAATTAAATAGTACTTAATCCATTCTGGAATTTATTCGAGGAAATAAGCGTTTAAAATTTACTTCGTAATGAGAATTGAAGGAGAAATACTGAATCGTCTGTGAAAAACGTTTGTTTCTTTAATTTCTTTTATACATCGTTTTAGATTTATTAAAGTACTCGAATATAACATGTGGCAAAGATTAGATAATTCTCCAGATGATATCATTTTTGTGCATTCTGAGTTATATAATGCATGAAATGTAACGCTGTTAAGTGAACATAGAACAAGAGTGTCGCTATGATAAACAAATATAGTGAATTTTAAAGAGTGCATTTATTTTATTGTGGTTTATACGCTATTGACGAAGTGGATTTAATTCAATCCAATAAGTTTAAATGAAATGCAAGAAAAAGTGCGCATGATTTAATATCCCGTTCAAAGAAGTCATGTGGTGTACACATCAAATTTTGTTATTCTTATATGTTGGTAAATTGCTCAATTGTTTGCATTAAAAATGATTGAATTATGTTGTTCTTATCTTCCGGTTAAGATTTTTATAACTTTAGTTAATCTGCATACAATAGTTGTAGAATTATTAACAATTTAAAAATTGCTTAAGTGCAGTCTATGTCTAATATTTGTTTACCATAGCAGCCATATTTGTTTACATTTGAAACTTAGGAGAATAATGAATTCAGTTTCTGCACCTTATGTGTCTTTTTGCCGAGTGGAACCAAATTAAACTCACTTTTATGCACCGAAAAGTCTGCTGGCCGTATTGCTCGTTTTGCGTAAAAACTCTAATTTTAATTAAAAATTTTTTTATTGTTTTAACTGCATTTGATGTTTAATTTTTTCTATATTTTTCAATTTTTCTTGAAGACATTTTGTGGTTTCATTTATTTTTGCCTTGCCGCAAAGTGAGAACAGAATTGACTGAATGAGAAATATATCTCTAATGAAATTTGAGAAAATAAGTGTTTCGTATCAGCAGCAAATTTGTCACCAGTCGGAAACGGACACAGAAGAATGTTTACGAGTAGCGCATGCGCATTACGTAAGCGGCGCTGAATCGTCTGTGAAAAACTGTTTCGTTTTTATTTGTTTAATTTCTTTTTTATATCATTTTATATTTATTATAGTATTTGAATAGAACATGTGACAACGATTAGATAATTCTTCAGGCGATATAATTTTTGTACATTCTGAGTTATAAAATGAATGAGATGTATCGCTCTTAAGCGCCTAGGGCCAGAATGCCGCTTTGGTAAATAAATATAGTGAATTCTAAAGAGTGCCTTTATTCTATTGTTGTTTATGCTCTATCGAGGAAGTAGATTTAATTCAATTCAATAATTTTAATAAAATGCGGGAAAAATGCGTATAATTTAATATTCCGTACAAGAAAGTCGTGTGGTGTACACATTAGATTTTTCTACAAATAAATTTCGAAAACTCCAATTGCATTTGCTGCATTTTTATTGATATATGTAGCTTATATTTCCTTCGTATCTTAAGCAAAAAACCCATGCATCGTGTCCATGTACATGTAACGTAAACGCGAGCCAGCATTTAAAAAAACAAAAAAATCCTCCACGAAAATATCCCTTTGTTAGACATATCGACTTACTCGAACTAGTCCTTGAAAAGAACTTGCTGTAGAAGGCATTGCCTATTTGCATGAGGGTACGGTAACCGTCTTCCATAGCCTTGGACCTGATTTTAATTCCGAACGAAACATGGATGGTTTTAGGTACGATGGATCTTTGCGGCATGTGGGCACTTAAAAAGTCTGACTTATTCAAATCCCCCTCGAAAGCTTGTTGGTGGAGAAAGATAGGTAGATTCACGTTCCGAGGAGTTTTCAGTCAAAGCTGTGTTAGGTTGTGAGCCAAAGCATGCGAAATCTAAAGGGAGAAATATAAGAAGAGATCCCTACACTGGTAGCCTTCGTCGAGGACTTTTTAGGGAAAACTGGCTCGTGTTCACCTTACACATAGGGAAAAACACGAAGAATAACCACAAACCCAGCCTGTTAGCTTGGGTTAGGAGCTGGGTCAAACTACCAATATTCAGCAGTCTTTAATCTTTAATCTTTAGTTCTCTTATTAACCTAACCTAATCCTTAGAAAGTCTACCACGAAGGCATTCGTTGCTTTAGGTAGACAGCTCATCAGTCCATGAAATCACTGACATGATTTAAATAATCCAAATCATTTTAGGAAGAAAGCCCTGATATGTTTTGCAGTAATCCATTAAGTCCAAAATATTTATCAGCATGGATACTTATCACTTTATTTTGAAATAAAGTTTTCTTGTTTACATTTTTATTTACGTTTTTACATTTTTAGGATATCTTACCAAACCCGCAGTATGTGACAAATAATGGACGCATGATTCAAACAGCTTGAATAGTATTACCGCTTTTGTAACTAATCTAGAACATTTACAATCAAATGAAAAGACGAATATTTATTTTGTGGCAAACGCGTTCGTGGTAAGGAGGGAAAGAAGTAGTATGTGCGAAGTTTAAAATTCAGGCAACGTCAAAGGTTTTCAAACCCTTCGTTAAAAACGAAATATCATTTCTTTGCTCTTCTGAT